>LPNX010918323.1:117858-284163 GCA_001517045.1 Pseudotsuga menziesii | reverse complement strand
GGCCCATGTGGTGGCCAAATGTTTAGACCCCTAATTTACCTCATAATTTACCCCTAGTTAACCACTAATTGCACCTAAATGACCCCTACCTGACCACTAATTATTCCTAAATAATCCATGCTTGCCACTATTTAACCCTTGATACCCTCTAAATGGTCCCTACTTTTTTAGAAGGAAAACCTTATGGAGAATTCCAAGGGATGCTTCTAAACATTCATATATGGCATATTCCCTAGTAAACCCATCGATGTAGACTAGTGTGCCTCACACACAAGGATTTGAAATGGGCACATGTCGCCATGAACCTAACTATAATCAAAAAATCATGGGAAACCTTGGTGTAGTTAATACTTTGGGAGAAATGGACCATATTTACCCATAATTACCCTTAGTTAACTCATAATTGACCCCTAATTGACCTCATATTAACCCCTTATTACCACTAATTATCCCCTAAATACCCCCTAATTGACCCCGTATTAACCCCTAATTACCACAACTCATTACGTAATAATTACCCCTAAATGACCCTTAATTACCTATAATTAACCACAAATTACCCTTAAATGATCACTAATCAACAGTAAATTACCCTTCATTTACACATAATCACCTATAAATGACCCTTAACTCTGCACGGGGCTCAATTCCATCACATAGGCCTTACAGAGGGAATATTTTGGATTGTGAGTGGTATATGATGGCCATTTTTGGTTGTATAACACCATGAATAATTTTTTACTACTAGGCCATGGTTTGGGATTAACCTCTAGGGCCTAAGTTCATCATGTGACTTCAAGGTTTTGGTGATTCTTTATTGATCATTAACTGGATAAAATATCACATACCACCGAGGAATATATATCTTAGGCCTATTTCTGAAGAGTTGATCATAATTGTCTTTAAATTTTGGGAAATCTCTTTCCAACATGTTTTCAGAGAGATGAATCAAATTGTATATCATTTATCAAAGGATGGTATCTTATTGGGTGATGGTGAATGGAAAAAATGGGAATGTCAAAATGACACCATCATGGAGGATGATCTAGGTCCCATATCTATCTAAACTATGCAACCCCAATTGATAATATTATCTATGATCTGTGGGGCTTATTCATTTCTGTTGTTATCCATGAATACTATATTTTGTAGTGCTTTTTATGAGTGTTGTAAGCACAAATAAAATGGCTATTGAAAAATGAAAGTCCTGTAGGATATAGTTTCTCTTAAGTTTTTATACTCACAAACTATCAATAGGAGAAGATATAGATGAGGTCTATATCACTGTAAAGAATGTTATTTATTTTTTATAATGAATTGCGATATTTTTTCCTTGAAAAATAAAACTAAGTCTGACTACGGATTTCAAACCAAATTCCCTTTTTTTCTCTTTCATTCAATCTAGCCAACCCCTAATTTGGGTATTGATGGGGTATTTAACACCATTACATGTGGTGTTACAATGGATTATACTATGGTTGGATACCTTTCCCAATATAAATAATTTGATTTATGTCATCTCTTCCCTTTCCCATGAGAGTCTTATGACATTGAAACCTGTAGAAGAGAAGTTGCCTTTAGAATGATGACCATATTAGTGTCTCCACCTTGTCTATGCCAATATGAAATAATATCAATGACCAAATTTTTTGATGTAGGTAATGTTGAAGTCATCTTGGGTTCCACCCAATGGAATCCAATCTTAGAATCTTTCCAATGGGAAGGATTATTGTCTTTCCCTTTGGTAGGATGTGAATATTTTTCCATTGGACACAAGGCCACCACATGCATGTGTTCAAAACAAATTTTTCATGGGAAAACAATGTTTTCATAGTCCAAAATATTGTGTCCAACTTTTGCCTATGCTCTTCGATGCAATTTGGAAAGAATGTCTGGTCATGAATCAATGCAAAAATATATACAAGCACATGTATTAGAAATATTACTGTTAGTTTTTGAAATGATGGTAATGAACCTACCCAAATAATTTCCAATGGCTCTAAGAGTCTCGATATCGCAATATTATAAAAATAAACTAGGAAAGTAAACCCATATCAAGGCCTCCACCAATACTTTCATATGTGGATTAAATTTAGGGTGCCATCACTTCTAAAGAGATCTAAACCCTCCATAAACTAGGGTGCTTTGATTGAAACTCTTATATTTTCCATCTTCTTAAAAAAATTATAAGATGAAGAAACATTTTCACAATTTGGTGGACGAGCATTGTGTCTATCTGAGGGATCCCCAATTCAAATCTATCTATAATTGGATTTTTTTTCAACAAGGGCCAAAGACTATAGAAATTGCAACTCAAGGCATGTGGCAATAAATACATTCCTTCCTCATTGATTACTTGTTACATCCACAAGACCATTACAAACATAAGGATGTCAATGGTGAAACACTTAAACCTTCCTGAAATCAATATCAACACTTCACTTTCACTAACCCAACATTAACACATATGAAGAAATTCCAATTTATTTTTTATCTTTAAATTTGTATAATAAAATAACCTTAAATTCACTGAATTCTTTATAAGTTAAATTTATTTTTTTCATAAAAATAGAGCAACAAATCATCAATGTACATGTTTGGATTGAGTTGAAAAGTCCACACGAGTTGGATTGAACATGTTCTAATTTTGAACCCATGTTATGTGTACTTTCCATGATCTGTTCTAGTTTGTGGAAATTTCTTGCACTTGGAAAATTAATGCAAAACTAAATTTTCACTTTCTTTTCCCAGATCTTAGCCTTAAAATTTTCAACCTTAGGGTTACTATAAATTAGAGAATAAAATAGCAGTGAAAAGATCATAATAAACAACCCCAAGCTTCTTAACAATTCAAGTAGAAAAGATACCAAAAAATAAAATAAGGTTCAGCCCCTTCTAGAGAAACTTATCAGCCCATAATCAGAATTGAAAATGTACTCTTAAAGCAGTTATTACAGCAATATAACAATAAAATCAACTGCTTATATTCTTCCTTAGATGTCAAAACGCTTAACATTTTCCCCCTTTTCTTATGTCAAATCAACAATACATAAATGGCTACAAATAGCAATGCATATATATATATATATAGACTCTCAGTCTCATTACAATTTTCTCTCACAACCTCTTGGTTGGAAACTCCCCCCTTGTTCCTTGGAATTTACAAAAATTATAATAAAACAACATAAAACTAACTATTACAAACTCAATGATCTGTCTCAAGAAATATGACACAGCTGAGGATGCTTCCTTTAAATATGGGGCTTGGTCCAATCCTCTACCTGAAAAGTAGTCACGGATGTTGGATCTTTATCCCTTTCAAATGTTTGGAAAGGAAATATAATCTTAAACTGATTTGGTTGATGACTAAGCTAATTTAAATTCTTCCCTATGATTGATTCCTTGAAAATCTAAGAATGATATTTCATCAAGCATCTTCGAGGTATAATCTGCCCTTATGAGGCTCTTCCATCTATACCTTTGACCAAATTCTATGCTTGAATATATAGTTGATGTGAACATATGTTAAGGATGAAGATCATGGTTTAAAGAAACTTACAGAACTATTTGCCACTTATGATGTATTCAAATATCTAAAGATAAGGACCAAAATCCTTAACTTTTCTCGAATTGGCATATTCGAGAAAATTCATATATGAAGTCATAGGATGCAAATCTAGCTTGTATGTTTATTCTTTATTGGTTTCTTGATGCAAAATTCTCTACCACCTCATCTGCTACCCTGGTGCCTTAAAATATTGAACTTGATCAATACATCGTGCTTCCTTTTTTCTAAGTTAAATTTCCTAGCCACAATATCAGAGCACTAGTAACTGTCAAGAAGTATATCTTGGTGATGCCTTCAAAAATGTAAACATTGAAAATTTTTCCCCAACCATACAATAATGCTACCCAAGATGAACCTGTGAACTACACGATATCACAAGTAAACAGGGCTCGTGGAATCAGAATACCGTTGCCAATCATGGCCAGAAATAGTGAATCAACCGAAAAACCTCGAATGTTGTTAGGATTGAGCTAATTTGTCCACATTTGTGTTATGGGAATCCAGATAAAAGTAAAATCCCAGTCCAGCCTGAGGTTGATCCCACAAATTTCATAGCTTTCTCTGAAAGTTTTCCAGATCAAGCCAGAATAATAGTTGTTAAGGCCATTGCAAATGATAAAACCCCTGGTTAAATGCTCTGAGGTAGATACAGAACAAAATTTGACCACATAACAATGATAGAAGCAAGAATGAAAAGAGTAGAGGGTATGGATCCAGCCATGGCAAGCTGGAAAAGAACACAATAAATCGATATTACTCCCACTGTTTGTACAACCACAGCTCCGGTGTCCTCTTTCTTTGCAGCTAACGTCTGGCACATGAAATGATGCATTCTGAAATTTGCACTGGTGAATACAATAATGGAACATCAATAGAAGCCACTGAGCTGAGAAATGACCCTAGATTTATTTTCTAAAAATCAAATAACTTGTGCAAATATTCTATTGTAGCTTGCTCCACTCCATGTTGTAGAGAGGCATAGATAAACCTACATCATGCTTCTTTAGGAAAGATTTAAGCCCTCCCATGAGTGGATCTTGTGAAATATGCAGCACATGTATTCTCTGTAATATAACCTATTGTTTATGCTTCAAGCAAAACACTAATATTCACTAGGTGCACTTTTTAAGCTTTTTCTTTGATAGAAATTATCCTACATGCATAAGAATAAGAATATATTAATATTCAACACAAATGTAATATATCATTGCCAACGCATAGTGAAAATCAAGTAAACCCATGAGCTGTTCCTTAAGCACTTGTGAATAAAGATCCAATTTTGTGATTATAAAACAAATTTTAAATCCTTTTGGATTCTTGTAATCATGGAAAGGGATTATGGGTAAAATATGAATAGGTAAGCAAATAATCAGCTCATGGGATCAAGTTTGATAGCTAAAAACTTTACAACTTGACGAGATTTTGGAATATGAGAAAAATTCCAAGGAAATCATTTTCGCGAAAAATATTGGTGAACTTTATCGCATTGAAAAATGGTGTTCATTTTGTGGGACAATATCTGGTACCAACAGATCCAAGTCTAGTCACAAGAGAAAATTCCACATGAAGACATCCTCTCTAGACTTCATAACTCTACTTAGGGTTCATGGGGAAACTTTAGCAACAAGGGCATGCGCCAGGAAAGAGATATCCAATGCCTAAGGGAAGAAATCCAAGCTAACACCATCTTGAGATTATGAATCAATTTAGCAAGCTATCTCAACTATGCATATCTATCACAGTCCATATCTCATTATTCAACCCATATTGGACCATCCAAGGGATGAACATACACCATGTAGCCCAAATCTCATGAAGCACCCCCATTATGGTGTAAAAACTTTCGAAGTAACCTAAAGATATAATAAGATTCTTCCAACTAAAGGCTGATGTATGAGAACTATTGTAACTATGTGCTGCTGCATTGTTACATTTCCATCTATGGGAAAAGTGTAATAAGTATGAATGTTTTGTGGTCCTTGCTAGACACACTGGTTTGGTGTTTTGGTTAAGTATTCATATCCACTAGTAAAAAGTTTGAGTTCAATGTTCTAGTGGGTTATGATATTTTTCATTCTTTTGTCCTTTTCCCCTAGGTTTATTTGAGAACAATGAATGCATTGTTGTTGTAGAAATTATAAAGCATTGATGGCATAAGGAATTTCATAAACAAGCTAAGGATCTAGACACACAATTAACCTCACAAAGAATTGTAGAGAATTAGCATGAGAGAAGA
Source organism: Pseudotsuga menziesii (assembly GCA_001517045.1). Classification (NCBI taxonomy): domain Eukaryota; kingdom Viridiplantae; phylum Streptophyta; class Pinopsida; order Pinales; family Pinaceae; genus Pseudotsuga; species Pseudotsuga menziesii. The sequence continues at coordinate 278,359 of LPNX010918323.1, read as the reverse complement.
AGAAGAAGTAATGAACACACCTTAATGGATGACCAATAAATGATAATTGATATTATTACATAGGCAATACATCCTTATAAAGGAAAAATGAGTTTCTAGAAGACAACTCAAGCTAACTCATAAAGCAGGCTTACTAATTATGATAAACACCATAGTTGGCTAAAGCACTTTCCCAATATACCAAGCACCTCACGAATTAGCAATAGCATGTGTGAGTGATGATGAGTGAAGGAAAGACTTGCTAATCCTAGAATATGGAGAGAAAATAATGGAGGATGGGTTGGCAACAAAAGATACTAGTTTCCTAGTTGACTAGCTTTGCCTTATCCATAGAAAAGCAGAATAAAGCAGAAAAATAGAATAAATCAAAATCTGCTGTAAATAATAGTTACTAATTATGGATGGCCATAAAGTGATCAAGATAAACCCAGAATCAGAAATAAATAATTCCTGGGATATAGATGGCAAGTGTTGACTCTAAGGTGCAAGTGGATGCCAACTATCTAAGCTAGTGGGTAGGAAATTAATCAAATAATGATTAATTATTTTATGAGTGGGTTTATTATATTCCAACACCCCCCTTTAAGCCTACTTTATGATGATATATATGAACTAATAAGAAATATATATGCATATAGGGCCCAACAACAAAGATATGGTCACCCTTTTACAATTTATCTTGTCCAAATAAATGAGGAAAGAGGAAAACCCTCAAGGGGAAAATCCTCCCTCAAGAAAGGACATGAAAAGCAATACAAAAAAATGCTAAACTACTGGTGTTGCTGCTGATCCAAACTAAATGATGATGTCTGGAGGAATATTCTTCTTGGGAAGAAGACAAATCTTCTCACCTGGATCAAAAATATAAACAACTGCAAGATGGATACTAGGACCATTTATAACAACTAAGATCCATTGATGTGAAGGAAACACTAAAGGATCTTGATACTTGTAATCATCTCCAAGATGATGAGATGACTTGAAATTCGAATCAATAGAGATGAAATGAGCTCTAGATAGTTGAAATAAATGTCCAAGCGAATGTATAATGTCTCCATATTCATTTACACAGAGAGGATATGTGCAAGTGATCTTGTAGCAACATAGAGAAGGCATAGGATCAAAGAGTGTGAATGCATGGGATCCATGGGTTTATCTAGCTTCCAAAGAATCCAAGAGATCACAAATAAGTACAACAGTAGAGTCATGGGAATATACTGGTAAATAATCCTCTATGGTAGAAATATGAGAGGAGGAAATATAGTGATGTTCAAAATATTCAAGGAGTCTCTAAGAATGAGTGCCAAGAACAAAGGAGGAGTTGCAGAAGCGCATGGGATCAAGTATGGTAAGTGGTAAGGCAATAAAAGAACTTGATTTGGATAAGCAAACATCTTGGAAGTCACTGGGTTGCACACCATGAAGAAGAGAGGCATGCACAAAGTGTGAGAGGTCTGGCATATGGATCTCAGAATCCATGATAGAAGACATAGAGAACACTGAATGTGTGAGTGAATCATCAATAGCAATAGAAGCTGCATTAGTCACTTCTTTTTCATCAACAACATCATAAGAATATGAATCAATATCTTCTACTTGAAGAGACACAGATAAACATGGCTCTTCAATATTATCTTCTTAATTGAAAGAGGAAGCATTCGAATCAAAGAGAGTAGTAGCAACAAGAACTGTATGAGAAACTTCTTCTTCATGATCAACTTCATCAGAGACTATAGAGGCCAAGACATATTGAGAGGGATAAATAATTAAGGAGATAGAGGCACTATCCACATAGATAAAAGGATCCTCATTGTCCTTTCCCAAAACTCTATCCAATGTTGTCTAGATATCCTTTGGGTGTTCAACATAATCAATAAGGTAGCGCATGCTTGGAGAGAGCGGCTAGACAAATAGATCCAATTTCTCTATCACAGTCATTCAAATAGTCACTTGGATCTTCATAAGAATCTTCACTAAATCCAATATATATCTCATAGAGACCTTGTCTCTTTAGAAATGAAATCATCTTCAATTTCCACTCTCAATAGCTTGTGAATGGAGAGAGAAGAGGATCTGATACTCTTGAATCCATTCGAAGTTGAACCTGCAAATATAAAAAGGAGGATTAATTAATGAAGTCTCAAAGATATGATATCATTTATAGCTTTGATATCATCAGCTTTGATACCATGTAGAAATTCTAAAGCCTTGATGGCATAAGGAATTTCATAAACAAGCTAAGGATCTAGGCACACAATTAACCTCATAGAGAATTGTAGAGAATTAGCATATGGAGAGAAGAAGAAGAATTAATGAACACAAATTAATGAATGACCAATAAATGATAATTGATATTATTACATAGGTAATACATCCTTATAAAGGAAAAATGAGTTGTTAGAAGACAACTCAAGCTAGCTCATAAAGCAGGCTTACTAATTATGATAAACCCCATAGTTGGCTAAAGCACTTTCCCAATCTACCAAGCACCTCACGAATTAGCAATAGCATGTGTGAGTGATTATGAGTGAAGGAAAGAATTGCTAATCCTAGAATATGGAGAGAAAATAATGGAGGATGGGTTGGAAACAAAAGCTGCTAGTTTCCTAGTTTACTAGCTTTACCTTATCCACAGAAAAGCAGGATAAAGCAGAAAAAACATAATTAAGTAGAATCTGCTATAAAGCACAGTTACCAATTCTGGATGGCCATAAAGTGGTCAAGATCAACCCAGAATCAGAGATAAATCATTCTTGGGATATAGATGGCAAGTGTTGACTCTAAGGTGCAAGTGGATGCCAACTATCGAAGCTAATGGGTAGGAAATTAATCAAATAATGATTAATTATTTTATGAGTGGGTTTATTATATTCCAATAGTTGTGTCTGCACAAACACCTGCCAAAGTGGTCTTATCTTGTACCATCAATTTATTAGGGTTTCTCAATACCTATATAATGTGTTCAAAATGTAGGGACAATCTAGCTATTGACCAACAAGAAGCTCAAAACATACTATGTCAGATTTGTTTTCCAAAAACGTTTTTCTTAAAATTCTTCCAACTAAAGGCCAATCTTATTGGTTCTGTGGGTTCTTTAGTGGCTTCTGATATTTTAATTCTCTTTGGCCCTTTTCCCTTGATCTATAGGAGAACATTGAATGCATTGTTCTAACCAGCAACAAACACCTTCTATAGTTCTAACTTCTGGCTTGGACTTGACATCCTCTTTTTGTACTTGTCACGTTTATTTCAGCATTTTAAATGTATTTTTGTAGTTATTTTAGCTACTAAGATACCTTTTCTTTTGTAGCTAGCTAGATACAAAATTTAAGAAAACAAAGAAAACAAAATTTAAGAAGGCCTATTCAGAGAGTACTTACACTTACATGGAGCTAGTGAGATCAATATATTCAGACACTTCTAGTTTCACTTTAACATGCCTCATAATCTGGAGAACATTTCTAATTGAATAAAGAAGTAACATGGACCCTGGACCTAATAATGCAACTGGTGAAGAAGAGTAAGATGCCACTACCAAAGTAAATGTTTGAGGATCATAGTTGCACACTATAGCTAAATAAGCCTACTAGGGTTCCATGTGCTGAGATGATTAGATGGTTTATCAACCATACCAACATTAACATGAAAAAAATGATAAATGATGAAGGTGGGTGCATAGCAAATGAATCCAACAACCTAAAAACATACTAGAAATTTCTATTTGTGGCGTACAGACTATGCATTTGACCAATGCAATGCAATCAAAATATGGCAGAAGTGATCCTAACCTCACAAAGTGAGGCCAATTTAGGGGAAGAGAAGTTCAGCTTTTAAACTATACTATGAACAAAGTATTTTCAGCGTTTCCATACCAATATAAATCCATGCTAAATTAAAATTTCTTCTGCATATAGAACTTGTTTTTTATAATTAAAATTATTTGAGCAAACATAGATTGTTTTTATTATTTTATTAAATCCATTGGTTCTTACCTAAAAGAAATTTTGTTTCAAGAAGAATATAAGGAATTTATATTTTAATTTTTTCATAGCCAGCATCTCATTCTGTTGTTCCATCTCCTTAGCCTACAGAAATTTTGGTTCTATGGCTAGCAGCGCCCTGGTTGCTTACCTAGTTTCTATTTATCAAGTTGGTTAAGCCTCTTTAAATGGTTCTGATAATTATGTAGTTGAATCATCCCTATCACCCCCACTAGTAATGAAATAAAAATACTTAAACAAAGTATTTACGCAAACAACGAAGGATGCAGTTCATTCGGTCGAAGAAACAATCCCAATAGTAAAGGCTAGAGAGGCCGCTATAGAAGAAGATCCAATTCTAGTAGTAGATGTACACATAGACAGATCAAAGAGGTGGAGGCAACATATGCATATAAATATCCAAAGAGGGCAGTTTGGGTGGAGGGGTGCTTCATACCTTCCAATTTCATCTCTTCCACTAGCACCTCCACCTACCCAGTTTTATTCGGATCCGAACCACATCTCCCACAGGAGCTTCTCCTTCCCATTTAACATGGCACACTACAAGCATTCTTAGCCACATAGCAATAGACTGTGGAAATTGAACACAAGAGATAGAACAATAACACTCACAAAATTGCTAATCAAACATGCAAAATTCACACTAGAGACTGAAATTGGAATACGACTAATATGTATTGAGTAAGTGTACAATATCCCACGTCATGAAGTAATAGGAGGCTCAAATATATAATTACATGAGAGGTTTGAATGCATAAGGATGCTATTTGAAATAGTCAAAAAGCAGGCTTACCAAAACTAGTCAAATCCCCCATAGGTGCATAAAGCAATTTCCAAATCTATGAAGATGCTCACTAATTTGCTAAGTCAAGTGGGAAATATAAAGAGGGAAGGAAAGAAAAATCATACATGCTTTTAATTGGATAAAAAGAGGGAGGATGATGTGGGCAAAAAATAAGGCAATTACACCTAGACTAGATTTTCCTTTTGCCTTAAAACAACTATAAAGCAAGGCAAATTTTTAGAAAAAGTAGATATGTGCTTTAAGGAACCAAGAATAAAGCAAAATTGCTAAAATTGGTTTCCAGGATGTTTCCCAAGCGCTCCATGACTCAGTTTTAGCATGTGTTGACTTCTAGAACATGTGGAAGGCAACTAGCATATAATGGAATCTAGGAATCTAGGTAATAAGAAAAAATGATTAATTAATGTCAAATGTAGGTAACTATGGGTTGCTTATTCTAACACCCCCTCTTAATCCTAACTTTATGAGTAAATATAAAAAAACTATAGGCCCTAGCAACAAGGCTTAGTCACCCTTTACATACTGCTTGTCCATACAACCAAGGAAAGAGGCAAATACCCAGTGAGAAAAATCCTCTCTTAAACATGGACATGAAACAAAATTTGGAAATATTTTCATCAATCATGCTTCACAACATGATTAACAATCCCCAACAGTGATTTGAGATTGCTGAAGGTCTTCTCACAAAAACATTTGGTGAAGATGTCTGCTACTTGTTCTGAAGATGCATAGAATAGTAGAACAATGGTGCCATCATGCACAAGCTGTCTGATGTAGTGCATATGGATCTCAATGTGCTTGGTTCATTGTCTATGAACTGGATCATTGCATATTCGATTGGTGCTCTAATTATCATAGTAGATAATAGTTTAAAACTTTGATTCGAAGGCACATTCTCCAAGTATCCCCTGCAACCACAAACATTGAGTTGTTGCATTTACAACTCCTCTATACTCTGCTTCTATAGATGAGAGCGCTATGGCACTCTGCTTCTTGCTTGACCAGCTGATTGGCCCTTCTGCAAGCATGAACACATATCCTGATGTGGAATTTCGATCTGTGTTGTCACCTGCCCAATCAATGTCAGTAAATCCAATGAAATCAAGATCAGATTTTTCTTTGTAGAATATCCCATGAGTTCTTGTTCCTTGAACAAAGTTTAGGATCCTCTTGGCTACTCTCCAGTGGATCTCATGAGGCTGATCCATGTATCTCGAAGCCACACTAACTCCTAAAAGGAATGGAGTCTTTATTGGCTTGCAATCTTTCATGTTGAACTTAATGAACAAATCTAAATCATACTTGGACTGATGTACTTTTATTCCATGTTGGGATTGAGCAACTTCAAGACCCAAGAATTGACTCAACAATCCCAAATCTATCATAGAAAATGCATGGTTCATTGCATCCTTCAAGGAGGCAACTCTTTCTTTGAACTTCCTGTAATCAGTAGGTGATCCACATACAAAATAATAATCATCAAATAACCATGAATCAGCTTCAAATAGACATTAGGATCAGACTTGCATCGAACAAAACTCAGTGACAATAGAAAGCCATCAATCTTGGCATACCAAGCCCTGGGGGATTGCTTGAGCCCATACAATGATTTCTTTAAACCGCACACTAAAGATGGATTAGAAAAAACCCTTCAGATGGATGCATGTAAATATCTTCAGTGAGATCTCCATTTAGGAAAGCACACTTCACATCCATGTGATGTACTTCCCACTGCTTCGAAGCTGCAATGGCTAGAGCTAGCCTTATGGAGTCCATCTTTGCCACTGGTGCAAAGGTTTCTTTGTAGTCAATACCATGTAATTGTGAGTATCCCTTGGATACCAATATTTCCTTATATTTCAAAGGTGAACCATCAGTAGCAAGCTTAGTCTTGAAGGCCCACTTACACTGAACTAGCTCCCTCCCTGAGGGAAGATCAACCAGTTCCCAAGTGTTGTTCTTCTGGAGCGAGCTAAATTCTTCTTTCATGGCTGTTTTTCATCTTGGATCATGTTCTGCATATTTATATGTTTGTGGATCTAATTCAACCATCAGATATCTCTTCTCAGCAAATAGAGGATCTTTCACACAAAGGGCACTCTCAAATTGAGATCTAGTCCTCCTAGTGTCATTAGGATTTCCAGCTAGTTGCCCAGCTACATGAATTGTCTTTGCTACCCATTTTGGTCTTGTAGGAATGTTAGGATCTGCAATCAAATAATCATTATCAGACATATCAGAATCAACAAACTCATTAATCTCTTCACTTACAATCAATGGTCCTAGTGATGAAGAGGACTCTCCAACTTCAACTGCTGCTAAAGGCTCTTCTTCAAAATGAACACTTCTTTCAATGAAAGATTTGTTAGTGCTCAAGTTCATCATCTTGTACCCTTTTGAATCTTTAGAATACCTAATAAATAGGCACTCTTGGATTTGGGGTTGCAAAGCCTTCCTCTTTTCAGTTGGAATTCTAGCCCAAGCTTTTGAGCCAAAAATCCTGAAATGGGTCACATCTGGCTTGTGCCCACTCCATGATTCGAAAGGAGCAATACCATCAAGATGCTTATGAGGAACCCTATTCTAGATGTAGGATGCATAGTTTATATCCTCATCCCAAAACTTTGGTGGCAAATTCTTAGCCTCCACCATGCATGTTGCCATCTCTTTTAGTAATATGTTCTTTCTCTCAGCAACACCATTTTGTTGTGGTGTGTAAGGGATCGAATGCTACATACAGATACTTGCATCTTTGAAATACTGAATGAACTCAGACTTGACATACTCACCACCATTTTCATATATGAGGATCTTTAGTTTCCTCCCAGAATGGTTTTCAGCCAAGGCTCTAAAGTCTTTGAAGAGGTCAAAAACTTCATACTTATGCTTTAGGAAGTGAACCCAACAATACCTATAAAATTCATCTATGAAGGTCAGTGAATATTTTTCTTGAATCATGCACATATGAGGGAATGGACCAGCAATGTCACTGTGGATCAACTCAAGAGGTGCAGAGGTTCTCTCATGACTAGCTCTCTCATACTTGTGCTCTGGGTGTTTTCCTAGGATACAACCTTGACAGACTCCCTTATAAAACTTGATCTTTGGTAACCCTATGACCATATCATTTTCACTCAAATAAGAAATATAATTGTAGTTAATATGGCCAAATATTTCATGCCAAAGATTGCTTGCTTCATTAGCATGAATCAGAAGAGAAGAGGGGTTTGAGTAGGGTAGAAAATGGGAAAACTTGTATACTTTCGAAGTGTGATCAACAACACCTTTTGCTATGTCTTTACCATTTGAAATCTCAGTGATTTCAACATCATCAGAGGAGAAGATGACCTTATTTGGATACCTAGTATGAGTCATCTAATACATTGACAAGAGATTAGAGGAAAGACTTGGAACATACAACACATTATTGAAATTACCATGGTCAAGATCAATCCTACCCTTCCCCAAACTGTCAGTGAGAGATTCATCTCCCAAAACTATTGGTGGACCTGTCGACATGTCAAGAAAGGAGAATGTCTCCTTTGTCAAAACCATATGTCTAGAAGCTCAAGAATCTATGATGAAGCTAGGTGATCCTGATGTGCCAGCAACTAAGGCATGTACTCTCTCTCTTTCTTCTGAATTTGATCATCCTTCCTTTTTCTTTGAGCAATCAGGAAGGGAGATGTTATTCTTCTCTAGGATTTGGGTCAACATGTCAATTTGCTTCTTCATACAAGATCTCTTGGGATGATAGCCCTTACTGCAGTATGCACACTTGCTCATTTCTCCTTTATTCTTCTTCTTCTGGGAGTTCTTCTTTGAGCCTTGGGGCTCCTATTGAGACTTTGACTTGTCTCTCTTTTGCTTAGGTGGATTTTTATCTTTTTTCATTGCTTTTTGAATCCACCCTTGAATATCCAGCAACCAAATCTTGGTCTTTGGAAGGTTTGATGGTGTCCACCAACTTATCTTGCTCCTGTGTGAGGGATTCCATGAACTTTGTAAGCTTAGGCATATTCTAGGCTCGTGCTGTCAACTTGGTGGCATGGAAGGTCGAAACAAACACTGAATAGTCAGGACCAAGCTTAGAGAGTATGGCCAAGACTATTTTCTCTTCCTTCTTTTCGATCCCACACTGTTTTAGTTGCAAAACAAGGGCCTTAAACTTGGAAAATTATAGTTGCAATGATTCGAAGCTACTGGAACTCAAGCAGATCAACTCATTCTTGATTTGATGTCATCTCATATCATCTGTCTTTCCAAAAATCTTGTCAAGCTTCTCCCACACTTCATTAGGTGATGTCAATCCATCAAGATGGAAGAGGAGGTCTCTTGAAATGCTCAGACACAAAATAACATAGGCCTCATCCCTCCTATTGTGCCATTTAATTTTCTTTGTAGGTGCATTGGGATATTCCTTAGTTTCCATGGTCACCCTGTAGAGAAATTTTTCTCTCAACAATATCTCCATCTCAGCTTTCCACTTAAATAAATTGAATGGAGTCAAGATGATCTTCTGAGATTGGTCCATAGCTCAGTAACTGTGCCCTCTAGTTAGCAGAATACGCTCCCAGTAAAGATGTCGAACCTGCAATAAAAATATGGAAGGAGAGAAATCGATATACAAAGGCTCTAATACCATGTGGAAATTGAACCCAAGAGATAGAACAATAACACTCACAAAATTGTTAATCAAACATGCAAAATTCACACCAAAGGAGACTGAAATTGGAGCATAACACTAATATGTATTGATCAAGTGTATAATAGCCAAACTTATGAAGCAATAGGCTGCTCAAATATATAATTACATGAGAGGTTCAAATGCATAAGGATACTATTCAAAATAGTCAAAAAGAAAGCTTACCAAAACTATTCAAATCCCCCATAGGTGCATAAAGCAGTTTCCAAATCTATGAAGATGCTCACGAGTTTTCTAAGTCAAGTGGGAAATCTAAAGAAGGATGGAAATACAAATAATACATGCTTTTAATTGGAGAAAAAGAGGGAGGATGATGTGGGAAAAAAATAAGGCAGTTACACCTAGACTAGCTTTTCCTTTTGTCTTAAAACAACTATAAAGCAAGGCAGCTTTTCAGAAAAAGTAGATATGCACTTTAAGGAACCAGGAATAAATAAGACTTGGTTTCTAGGATGTTTCCCAAGCACTCCATGACTCAGTTTTAGCATGTGTTGACTTCTAGGACATGTAGAAGGAAACTAGCATAGAATGGAATCTAGGAATCTAGGTAATAAGACAAAAATGATTAATTAATGTCAAATGTAGGTAACTATGGGTTGATTATTCTAACACATACCATCAAGCCACTCACCTAAGCGATTTATACGATGCATTCCTGGTTCCTACTCAAATTGTAACCGGACCTGCTCTCCAGGGACCAAGGAAGGGTTATAGACTGAAAGCCCGATTACGGAACTATCGCCATCTATCGTGTACCACAGCCTGATATTTGTTCATCAATATGATAGGCTGACTGGTCCAAGAAGGGATTCTCTCAGTGTTTCCACCTTTTTCGACCTTACAGTATAGGGTTGCCCCTTTTTGTACAGGAAAAAAAAACCTAATTGAAATTTTATTTCAAGAAAAAGACAAGGGATTACAGTCTTTTCAGCTTTTCCATACCAGTATAAATCCATGCTACATTATTATTATTTTTTTCCTATAGAACTTGATTTTTATAAATCCATTTGAGCACATATATTGTTTTTATTATTTTATTAAATTGGTTGGTTCTTACCTAAAAGAAATTTTGTTTCAAGAAGAAGATAGAGAATTTATATTTTAATTTTTTCAAAACTTAATTGAAATTTTTTTTCAAGAAAAATACAAGGGGTTACTGTCTTTTAATCTTTTCCATACCAGTATAAATCCATGCTAAATTAAGATTTTTTCTGCCTATAGAACCTGCTTTTTATAATTCCATTTGAGCAAACATAGATTGGTTTTATTACTTTATTAAATTTGTTGGTTCTTACCTAAAAGATATTTTGTTTCAAGAAGAAGACATGGAATTTATATATTTTTTTTCATAACTTAATTGAAATTTTGTTTAAAAAAAAAAGACAAGAGATTACAGTCTTTTCAACTTTTCCATACCATTATAATTCCATGCTAAATTAAGATTTCTTCTGCATATTGTTAGAATAATCAACCCATAGTTAGCTACCTTAGACATTAATTAATCCATTTTTGTCTTATTTGCCTAGTTTCCATATTCCACCTTATGCAAGTTGTCATCTACACATCCATAGTGGTAAAACTTTCTAATTTTGAGTCATGGAGCGCTTGGGAAACCTCCTGGAATCAAATCTACTTTGTTCCTGGCCTCCCTAGCGCATGTCTACTTTTTCTGCTTTATTGCCTGCTTTTTCAGTGTTTTAAGGCAATCGGGAAAGTTTGACTAGGTGAAGTTAACTTGTTTTTTGCCCTCCACATCCTCCACTCTTTTATCATATGAAAAGCATGTATGAGTTGTCCTACCATCCACTATTATCTTGCCTAATTGATTTTTCCAATTCGTGAGCTCCTAGACAGTTTTGGAAACTGCTTTATGCACCTATGGGGGATTTGCTTAGATTTAGTAAGCCTACTTTTGACTAGATTCGAATGGAAAATTCATGCTTTTGAATCCCTCATGTAATTATTTATTGTGGTATCCTATGAATTCACAGGTTTGGCTATTGTACACTTATTCAATACAGTTTAGTGTTCAGCTCCATATTCAGTCTCTTTTGTGAGTAATTTTGCATGTGTAATTGGCAATTGATGTGAGTGTAATTGTTCTAACACTGGGTTCAATTTCCACATGGTATCAGATCCTTTGTAGATCAATTTCTCTCTTTCCAATTTGTTTTGCAGGTTCGACATCATTGACTGGGAGCATTCTACTGCCTGCCGGGACAATTTCTGAGCTATGGATCAATCTCAGAAGATCATCTTGACTCCATTTAACTTATTTGAATGGAAAGCAGAGATGGAGATACTGTTGAGAGAGAAAGGCCTCTACAGAATGACTATGGAAACAGAAACAGAGCCCAATGTAGCTGCAGAGAAGATAAAATGGCACAACAGGAGGGATGAGGCCTATGGTCTCCTATGTCTGAGTATATCCAGAGACCTCCTTTTCCATCTTGATGAATTGACATCACTGAATGAAGTATGGGAGAAGCTTGTTGATATTTTTGGAAAGACAGATGAGATGAGGGGACATCAAATCGAAAATGAACTAATCTCCCTGAGTCCAAATAGCTTTGAATCCCTGCAACTCTATTTCTCCAAGTTCAAAGCACTTGTTTTGCAACTAAAATAATGTGGGATTGAAAAGAAGGATGATCAGCTGGTCTTGGCCATGCTCTTGAAGCTTGGCCCTAACTATTCAGTGTTTGTTTCGACCTTCTATGCCACAAAGTTGATAGCTCGAACCTGGAAGATGCCTAGCCTTGCAGATTTCATGGAATCTCTCACACAAGAACAAGATAAGTTGGTGATGATGGGCACCTTCAAACCATCCAAAGACCAAGCTTTGGTTGCTGGAGATTCGAGGGTGGATTCAAAAAGAAAAAAGAAAGCTAAAAATCAACCTGAGCAAAAGAGAGACAAGAACAAGTCTCCAGAGGAGCCTCAAGGTTCCAAGAAGAACTACCAGAAGAAGAAAAACAAAGGAGAAATGAGCAAGTGCGCATACTGCAGTAAGGGAAATGATTCTGAGAGCTCCTGCATGAAGAAGCAAATAGACATGCTGACCCAAATCCTAGAGAAGAATGGCATCTCCCTTCCAGACAGCTCAAAGAGGAGGGAATGAGGATCAAGTTTAGAGGACAGAGAGAGAGTTCATGCATTGGTTGCTGGCACATCAAGCTCACCTAGTTTCATCATTGATTCTGGAGCTTCAAGACATATGGTTTCGACCAAGGAGGCATTCACCTCACTTGACATGTCAAAAGGTCCACCAATAGTACTGGGAGATGACTCTCTCACTGAAATTTTGGGCAAAGGGAGGATTGATCTTGATCATGGTAAGTTCATCAATGTGTTGTATGTTCCAGGTCTTGCCTCTAACCTCTTATCAGTGTATCAGATGACCCACACAGGGTCTCCAAATAAGGTCATATTCTCCCCTGATGAAGTTGAGATCACAGAGATCTCAAGTGGTAAAGTCATTGCAAAAGGAGTTGCAAATCATACTTCGAAGGTATACATGTTCTCACACTTCCTGCCCTACTCAAACCTCTCTACTCTTCTGATTCATGCTAATGAGGCAAGCAAGCTTTGGCATGAAAAATTTGGCCACCTAAATTACAAGTATCTTTCTAATCTTAGTGAAAAAGAGATGGTCATAGGGTTACCCAGGATAAAATTTTCCAAAGCAGTCTGTTAAGGTTGCATCCTAGGAAAACACCCAGAGCATAAATTTGAGAGAGCTAGTCATGAGAGAACCTCTGCACCTCTTGAGTTGATCCACAGTGATGTTGCTGGCCCATTCCCTAATATGTCCATGAGTCAGGCCAAATATGCATTGAATTTCATAGATGACTTTTCCAAGTTTTGCTGGGTTTACTTCCTGAAACACAAGTCTGAAGTTTTTGGCCTCTTCAAAGTCTTTAAGGCTTTGGTTGAAAACCAGTCTGGGAGGAAACTCAAGGTCCTCAGATATGACAATGGTGGTGAGTATGTCAAGTTTGAGTTCATTCAATATTGTGTAGATGTAGGTATTCATATGCAGCATTCTATCCCTTACACACCACAACAGAATGGTGTTGCTGAGAGGAAGAACAAATCACTGAAAGAGATGGCAACCTGCATGATGGAGGCTAAGACTTTGCCACCAAAGTACTGGGCCGAAGCTATAAACTGTGCAGCCTATATCCAGAATAGTGTGCCTCATAAACATCTTGATGGTATGACTCCTTTCGAAGCATGAAGTGGGCACAAGCCAGATGTGACCCATTTCAGGATTTTTGGCTCAAGGGCTTGGGCTAGAATTCCAACAAAAAAGAGAAAGGCTTTGCATCCCCAAAGCCAAGAGTGTCTATTTGTTGGGTACTCTGAAGATTCAAAAGGGTACAAGCTGATCAATTTGATCACAAACAAAGCCTTCATTGAAATATCCTAACAACCTTACAAGGCCAAAATGGGCAGCCAAGACCATTCATGCAGCTAGAAAGCTAGCTGGAAATCCTAATGACCCTAGGAGGACTAGATCTCAATTTGAGAGTGCTCTATGCATGAAAGATCCTATGTTTCCTGAGAAATGCTATCTGATGGTGGAATCAGATCCTCAAACATATGAAGATGTAGTAGAAGATCCAATATGGAAAGCAGCCATGAAGGAAGAGTTCAACTCACTCCAGAAGAGCAACACTTGGGAGCTGGTTGATCTTCCCTCAGGGAGGAAGCTAGTTCAGTGTAAGTGGGTGTACAAGAACAAATTTGCTGCTGATGGTTCACCTATGAAGTACAAGGCCAGATTGGTAGCCAAGGGCTACTCACAGGTTCATGGCATAGATTACAATGAGACCTTTGCACCAGTGGCAAAGATGGACTCCATCAGGCTAGCCTTAGCCATTGCAGCTTCAAAACAATGGGAGGTACATCACATGGATGTAAAGTGTGCCTTCATAAATGGATATTTCACAAAAGAGATATACATGCAGCAGCCTCAAGTATTTTATACTAACCCATCTCTTGTGTGCAGGCTAAAGAAGTCATTGTATGGGCTTAAGTAAGCCCCGAGGGCTTGGTATGCCAAGATTGATATCTTTCTGCTATCATTGAATTTTGTTTGATACAAATCAGACCCAAATGTCTATTTGAAGTTGATTAATGGTTCATTAATGATCATTGTGTTATATTTTGATGACCTTCTCATTATAGGAAGCTCAAAGGATGAAATTGTTTCCTTGAAGGGTGCAATAAACCAAGCCTTCTCCATGACAGATTTGGGGCTATTGAGCCAATTCTTGGGGCTTGAGATTGCTCAAACCAAATATGAAATCAAGGTGCACTAGTCCAATTATGCCTTGGATTTGATGAACAAATTCAAAATGAAGGATTGTAATCCAAGCAAGACTCCTTTCCTTTCAGGAGTAAAGCTTGAAGAAGATGATTCTTCACCTATGGTAAACAATACACTGTATAGGCAATTGATTGGATGTTTGTTGTATCTTACACATACTAGACCTGATATTTATTATGTAGTAAGTGTGGCTTCTAGATACATGGATCAGCCTCATGAGATCCATTGGAAAGAAGCCAAAAGGATCCTTAACTTTGTTCAGGGAACAAGGACACATGGGATCTTCTATAAAGCTAAATATGATCTTGATTTGATTGGGTTTACTGACAGTGATTGGGCAGGTGATAGCACAGACAGAAAGTCAACATCAGGATATGTGTTCATGCTTGTAGAAGGGCCAATTAGCTGGTCAAGCAAGAAACAGAGTGCCATTGCACTCTCATCTACAGAAGCAGAGTACAGAGGAGTTGTAAATGCAGCAACTCAATGTTTATGGTTGCGGGGGTTACTTGGAGAGTGTGGCTTCGAATCAGAATACTCAACTACTATCTACTGTGATAATCAGAGTACCATTCGAATCTGCAATGATCCAATTTAGAAGCAGAGAACCAAACACATTGAGATCCATATGCACTACATCAGAGAGCTTGTGCATGATGGCACCATTCACCTACTCTTATGTTCATCTTCAGAACAAGTAGCTGATATCTTCACCAAAGCATTTTGTGAGAAGAAATTCAACAATCTCAAATCACTGCTAGGGATTTCTAATCATGTTGTGAAGCATGAGTGATGACAAGATTTCCAAATTTTGTTTTACAGTCTATGTTTAAGGGAGGATTTTCCCACTGGGTTTTTGCCTCTTTCCTTGGTTAAATGGGCATGCAGTATGTAAAGGGTGACTAATCCTTGTTGCTAGGCCCTATAATTTTCTAATATATTACTCATAAGTCAGGCTTAAGGGGGGGTGTTAGAATAATCAACCCATAGTTAGCTACTTTAGACATTAATTAATCCATTTTTGTCTTATTTTCCTAGTTTCCATATTCCACCTTATGCAAGTTGTCATCTACACATCCATAGTGGTCAAAATTGCTAATTTTGAGTCATGGATCACTTGGGAAACCTCCTAGAATCAAATCTACTTTATTCCTAGCCTCCCTAGCGCATGTCTGCTTTTTCTGCTTTATTGCCTGCTTTTTCAATGTTTTAAGGCAATTGGGAAAGTTTGACTAGGTGAAGTTAACTTGTTTTTTGTCCTCCACATCCTCCACTCTTTTCTCCTATGAAAAGCATGTATGAGTTGTCCTTCCATCCACTATAATCTTGCCTAATTTATTTTTCCAATTCGTGAGCTCCTAGACTGTTTTGGAAACTGCTTTATGCACCTATGGGGGATTTGCTTAGATTTAGTAAGCCTGCTTTTGACTAGATTCGAATGGAAAATTCATGCATTCGAATCCCTCATGTAATTATTTATTGTGGTAGGATATGACTTCATAGGGTTGTCTATTGTACACTTATTCAATACAGTCTAGTGTTCAGCTCCATATTCAGTCTCTTTTGTGAGTAATTTTGCATGTGTAATTGGCAATTGATGTGAGTGTAATTGTTCTAACACTGGGTTCAATTTCCACACATATAGAGCTTGTTTTTTATAATTTCAAATCAAAATTATTTGAGAAAACATATATTTTTTTTATTATTTTATTAAATCTATTGGTTCTTACCTAAAAGAAAGTTTCTTGACTAAGAATTTATAATTTAATTTTTTCAGAACCTAATTCAATTTTTGTTTCAAGAAAAAGACAATGGATTTATATTTTATTTTTTTCAAGGATAATAATAATTGATGGTATTTGGATCTCCTTTGTTTTATAAATGTATTTTTATAATTGAAAAGATTGAACCGAACAAAGTTACGATGGGGATACTAGGGATAACAATAAGCCTTCATTATTTTCAAGTAGAAGGGAAAACCACCCTTCATGTGTGCAATCAAGTGTTATTGGGATCTACATGTATGATTTGGTCATGTAATTATGTGTGAAGAAAAAAGGTAAAAAGAAATTTAATGGAATTGTGACGTATATCAAAACTTGTGCCCCTTGAGCTACAATATGTGAGTAGAAAGGGTTGGCTTCTTCATCCATTAGGTCATCAAAATTAAGCAACAAGATACTAATGGACATATTGACTATATACTATCGATATTCAATATGAAGATTGACTTGGGATATTAAAAACTGGAAACAAAATATTTTTTTCACTTGTCAACCTTATTTGGTCATTCAATGATCTTTAATACATGAGATTATAAGAGGACCCATGTGCATCATCGACAGGAAAAATGGTACCGCTTGTGCAAATTATTATGTGCAGAAATTTTGATGTCTCACATAGTTTAAGTTTCAATTTCAAAGGTATAGTCTCTTGAAGTACAAGCCAAGTCTTAGTTTCAAAGGTATTTGCTTGCAAATTTCAATAGGAATAATGCCATCAACCAGCTAGAGATCTACACCTTCAAGAAGAACTACAGATAAAAATACGCGGGGTGCCAGTGTTGACATTAAAATCCATTGTCTTTGATGCCCATTGCAATGTGCTTAAACTATTTAAAAAATATCTGTGCAAATTATTGAAAATATTCCATGGGTTTGAACCTTATGTAATGAATTTTTAACTTTCCTCACTTTACACCTTGACACCTTATTTATGCCTTGAGAATGACATGGCTGTGTGCCTCACTTTACACCAACTCTTCATGGAAATCCTTGTTCAACAATGAATTTACATAATAGAAATACTATTTTCAGGCCAAAATGATAAGACAATATGGCCATGTTCTAGACCTTGCAACAAGCTCATCAACAATCACATATATAAAATCAAGATCTCCTCACCCTTTGACATTTTCTATCTCTACTATTGTAACAACATCCATACCTTTGGCATATAATGCAGAGATAGGGTTGCTTGATGTTAAAATTTTAACATGGACTCAAATTAATAGCAGTAATAGTCATTTTTAACTTAGCAGACTTCAAGAAATGTAAATATGAGACTGTAGTAGTAGTAAAGTAGATAGTAGCTAATCAATAGTAGAAGTCCGAACAAAAAGATTTTTATGGGGAAACCTTTCAAGGAAAAAAACCCTAAATAATGAATAATTCTTCTTCTAAATGAGTTCACTTAGTTTGTACATGAGCAGATAATGAGTATAATTTTACATGACAATCAAATTGCCTCTAGGGAACACATACAAAGAGAAAAAACCCATAGAAGATGACTGTCTTGAACAAGTCAGCTACTGCCATTGTTCCAAACCCAAGACTGAGGTTTCCATTGGCCAAGGAGAAGCCTGTTGTTGACCAGATTGAGTGGGTTATTGACTGTTTGAAGCTTACAGGATTGTGTTGTTTGGCTGCTTGACTTCCTAGCAGATTCAATGGTTGATTATTATCCCTTACAAGGCTGCAGCTGGATGGGACAGGCCATAAATAGATCTAGACTTCTTTGAGAAGGCCCTAGAGAGGGCTTGATAGCTGTAAAACTCTTGTCGCTTAAACGATCCAGGTTTAAGATGGATCTATGATATATTTTTTTGTTTTTTGTTTTGTTTTGTGGGTGATTGTAATTAATAAATGGTCAACTCTTATTGTAATTAATCCATAATTTATTCTTTAGGGCCTTGACTAGACATCTACAAACATACCCAATTGCTTCTTGATGAAGGAACCAGTTCCTAAAGTGAGGACCTCCAACATGGTTTTCTACAAGTTTTAAACCCTCCATTCCATTGATTAATTCCATGGACATAGTAATTTGATATGAAATATTATGAAAGGAAATCCAGTTGATACAAATGTATAAATGGTTGCTGACAACCTAAACACATTTTTTATCAAATTCCCTTAATATTCATTATTCATAGGTTTGAAGTATTGTTTTGATGATAAAATTGTTTATAATACACCCAAAAATACTTTTACTGCTATTCAAATTGCCCCAAATCTTAATTTGCAGGTGTCCATTGTGCTTTGAGATACTCCAAGAAAGCACTATAAAATATCTCATGCAAGATATTTGACACATTCAACGCACATGTGTATTGTTGTTTGTTGCAAAAGGATGCCCTAGAATAGGGCTGCTTCACCCTTGCAACAACTTTTATTATCTCAGAATTTTCTTTGGCTTGCTTACGATTCTCAAAGGCATATGTACAACTGCAATGATCTAAAAAAAGTGCCTTGAACAACCTAGGACAGTGGTATGTGCTCAAATTGACTTTTAATGTTGTTTCCAATGCTTTCTATGTGGATGTTCCTTTCCAGGAATTAGTGCTTAGTGTTGTTGCTTCAAAGAGATACCACCCAACATACTTCTTAATGACAGTTTGAAATGCCTAGAATCACTTTTTGATGGCCAAACACATTATATTATAACATACAAATTGTGTCTAGTATATTGTAACATATAGATAGTGTGTTAGTTAGCTTGTTCGTATCGATTTTCATATTGGTGAGCAAATACAACCTCATCCTATACTCTATGGCCCCATGAATATGCTTATATCCAATGGAAGCGAATAAACATTATGAATTGGTATCACAATATATGCTAACCATTTGTCCTTGTGGGTACTCATTAGCTTGATGGAAGAAGGAACTTGCGGCTCATCCCACGATGGATAGGATCCATGTGAAGAACCAACTATTGGGTTGATCACCCTCTTTTGATTCTCCTTATTGCTCCACTTATACATGGTTCTAGGATTATCATGCTTATCTACTATATCATTGGCATCCACACTAAGATAATTGTTGTTGATAGGTCTCATATAGTGGTACACTTACAGTTTCTAGGGAATAGTGATTTTTGCAATCCCATTAAGCCAATTTCTTGAGTTTTGTTCAAAATTCCTAGAAAATATTTATGGATTTCATAACCTACTTGATCATATATTGTGAACTTATACAATCTATCATCCATTGACAACCATTAGATACTCAAAGTTGTGTATTGATCATTTTTACCATTATAGAGGACTTTGTAAGTTAAGTTCTCAAATTCTTAAAGGGTGCTAGCTCAATGGAAGAGTGTCTGCCTTACAAGCAGGAGGTTGGTGGTTCAATTCCTCCATGCTCTAATGATATTATAATATCGGTTTAAAAAAACTAAATTAGTGAGCGAAAAATAAGAGATAAGTGGCCAAACAAAATGGCCAAAATTCATATATAAAACTACTAAAAATGACTAAATTAGTAACCAAAAAATGAGAGATGTAAAACTAGGTGTTATCTCCCAAAATAATTTATTTCGATTGTATTAAGAATTTAATTCATGCAATAAGGGATATGAATAACTGTTAGTTTGAAAGCCTCTATTTTTGATGAAAAATTTCACAAAGTTATAGCTTTCGGTGACTTGGACAAGGATCAGAACATCTCATTAGCCACCGACAGACATACAGACTATGGCTTCCACAATCAGATGAAAACTTCGGCGATCGGAGGTTCTAAGGACTACGTATCAGTGAGGCAAAGATGAAATTTTCCACAATTTCAGCGATATAAATCACTAAATACTGCCGAAGTCACGTATCGGAAATTGGAACCACTACTTAATAAAGCGTCGAAACTTGAAAACACTAACCGTCGGTAAGATAGTTCACTAAGGAGTTGCAACAGCAAGAGACAAACTGACTACGAGTTCCACGGCAATAGAAAATCACCAGCAATTAGAAGAACTAAGGACTATGGATCGACAAGATAGTTCACTAAGGAGCTGCAATGGCGGGAGACAGACTGACTACAGGTTCCGTGACAATAGAAAATCATCGGCGATTGGAAGAACTAAGGACTACGGATCAACGAGTTTAAAACTAAGCATCTCCACAGTGTCTGTAAGGCAATAGACAAGGCCTTCGATCAATGACAAAAATCATTCTGATAGCGATAAAGAAAAATCGCTGACAGTTAAACATATAAAGTTTTGAAAAAATAAAACAAAAGAGATAACGTGCATCAGCGAATAACAAGACTGTCCATCAACGACATAGAGGACTAATGTCCCGATTCCTTCATCAAATAACTTTCAACAGTGATAAAATTAGTTCGTTTCACCTTCGAAATAGTGGTAGCATTGAGACTTGGGGCACCGATGGGCTAGAATATAGAGCCTCTGATCACCGATGAAGAAATTGTCATGACACTAGCGATTTA
The DNA here is from genome assembly GCA_001517045.1 of Pseudotsuga menziesii. Taxonomy (NCBI): domain Eukaryota; kingdom Viridiplantae; phylum Streptophyta; class Pinopsida; order Pinales; family Pinaceae; genus Pseudotsuga; species Pseudotsuga menziesii. The sequence continues at coordinate 257,289 of LPNX010918323.1, read as the reverse complement.
AGACATCAACACTGCGGAAACATTGAGACTTGGGGCGTCAATGGGATAGAATATAGAGCCTCCGATTGTCAATGAAGAAACCATCACAACACTAGCGATTTAAGACACCGACACTGTGGCAGCATTGAGGTTTAGGGTGCCGACGGGTTAGAGGTTAGAGCTTTCAATCAACGACCGCCACGACAAGATAGAAAATTCTGGTTGATTAAACAAGAAAGGTCACTTTAGTTAACCGTCAAAACATTGGCTTTTGGAGGCAATTTTACATTGAACCAGCAGTGGTGATTATCAGCGACTACTGTATTTATTTTTCACTCAGTGAACTAGATATTCAAAATAGATAGACAAATAGTTAGCTAGGGTTTTAAACCCTAAATCTAAAAAACTATCACTTCTGAGTATTTCTTGTGAAAACAGATTGAAGTTTCAAGATTTGTATTTTTTGTAGATGGCTATAAAGCCTGAGACCAATTTTATAATAAAGGTTTGACTTCAGGGATTTGTAAGCCTATTCTGTTATCAAGCTTCTCATCTTGTTTATTCTAAAATATAAGCTCTTTTGTTATGATTTGTTTAGCCATCATCTTTATCTTTACTGCACTTATGCCTGAATGTGTATTTAGGTGATTTTCAAGTTGATTAATAGCTAATAGCTGTCATCCTATTGGTGAGTTAATGTGAGTTGATTTATAAGTACCATCCTCATCAAGATTTAGCCATTTATATGCATATGTTTTGTATGTAAGTCTGTCATTTTGATGAGTTCTCCATCCCTGCACCTTATTGTCAAACTACTGAATAAGGTGTAACTAAAAACCTTGTAATTGAGTGAGCTTCATGCATGTCTTAAGAGTGGGAGGTTATATAGGTCATCCGACTTGATCCATATCAGAAAACCCTAAATTTTTTTTTAAATTACCAGGCATCCTCAAGCTACAACCTATAGGAGTTTCCTGGGGTGATAACACTAGGCATTAAAAAAGATGTAACACGTGGCGCTAATGATGAATCCAAACATGGCATTGATATGGTATCAAAATAAGACACGAAACTAGGCATTAAAAAGGATGCAACATGTGGTGCTAATGATGAAGCCAAACATGGCGTTGATATGGTAGAAAAATAAGATGTTTCTTTGGATGCAAAACATGGTGCTACATAGGAAGCAAAATATGGTGCAACAATAGAAGAAATATTTGGCTTCATTTTGGTAGAAAAACAAGATGCAAAAAAGGAAGCAAAAATTGGTGCAAATTTGGAAACGAAAATTGGCACATATTTGGAAGTAAAACATGGTGCAAAATGGGATGCTAAAGTGGTAACAAAAATGGATGCAATATTGGATGCTAATTTGAATGCTAACATGGTGCTATTAAGGATGCAAATATGGCACTAACAGGGATTTCATTTAAGAAGCAAAATTAGACACTCGCAAGGAAGCAAAACATGACGTTATTTAGGAAGAAAACCTCGACATTGTTTAGGAAGCAAAGTTGGATGCTATTCTGCAAGAAAAAATATATACGCTATTTTGGAATTCATAAAGGATGCTATCTAGGAAGCAAAAAAGACATTTTTTGAGATGCTTTAAGTTTTTTCCATGACGCGTCCCATTTAGCGTCTAGTTTGACCACTCAATATAAAAAAAAAACTACACTAAAAGGGGATGCTAAATAGGACTCCAATTCTAGGATTTTTTGTAGTGTCTTTGAACTCGTAAAAACAAAAAGAGGCACTCATCTTTTTTGATGGGGAAATTAAGGAAAGAGTTTGTATTTTTGTTATGGCAATACATAGTTACTCGTGAACACATTAGAGGAAATTTCGACTCAAAATGGGCCTTTTAACTTTAACTCAAATTCCATGTCATCATGTGTTAGCCAATGAAATTACTTTAAATTTGAAATACCGTATAGGTCTTAAACACTTTTTTAATATAAATTTGGGGATAGGTATCATAAAAAAAACTACTTTTTTTGTTTGTATTTTCAACATATCTCCCTATGTTTTTACTCAAATTTTGATCAAGAGAGCTCGTTGGATGCGTAATTAAATTTTGTATCCAATGAGTACTCACTTAGCATACTTTTTACGGACCCCACTACCCCAAAAACAAGAAATACCTGAAAAAATGTGATGATGATGACATCATCATCACATTTTTTCAGGTATTTCTTGTTTTTGGGGTAGTGGGGTCTGTAAAAAGTATGCTAAGTGAGTACTTGTTGGATGCATAATTTAATTCCACATCCAACGAGCTCTCCCGATCGAAATTTGAGTAAAAACACAGGGAGATATGTCGAAAATACAAACAAAAAAGTAGTTTTTTCTTTTCTTCATCCAAAATTAATAAATATTATTTTATTGTTTTAACTATTATTTTATTAATTTTTTTTAGGAAGCCCATTTTGAGTTGAAATTTCCTCTAATGTGGCACTCATTTGCATATGCATTTAAGCACTCGGGTAATCTGTTTGTCTTCGAGTCATGTTAGTTCCTAGAGTCTTCTTACTCCTTTGAGTTGTCCAAGAATACTCTCACTGTCAGTTGCAATGGGGATTGGTATCATTCTCGTGTTAATATTGCCAAGTCATGCCATGCCCATGTTCAAGAGAAATTTAGTCATCTATTGACTATTTGCAGTCATCTTACCTTCTATCATGTTGGTCATCTCTGAGTCGGTTTTGTACATCACTCTACTGTCTGGTTTACTCCAAAACATGTTTGATCATGTTTCATGTCGATGATGGGGGATTCATCATGCCCCTCCTTCGACAATTCTATTCCTGTCGATTGCATCATCTTATCTAGGAATTGGACTTAGAAACCAAGACAAGTACCTCGGGCCTGCATGCCTTAATGGTAGGTTACCTCGCTTTCAACATGAGTTTACATAATTAACTCTTGATTGAAAGATCTCATCGATTTTTTGAGTCCAATTCCTTTATTCACATTCGATGGTATGTTCTGAGATACCTTAGGAATCATTGACATCAATGGTGATTTCCCTCGCACTTGTTAACATTTTACATTAATGACCGGTAATCAAGTGGTTTCTACCATGTTTGACGTCAAGACATTGTAATCACATGGTTAGATTTGTATCGTTGTGGGTTCAATTTGTTAGCCTTCATAAGGTAGTTTTCCATCTAACATAGTCACATTGTCATCAAATCCATTACACCATGACAAAAATCTTATTGGAGTTGGCTTTCCTTCTAAGAACATAGCACTATAAGGGAAAATGTATGTGTGTTAGCTTATTACACCATGATGGAAATCTAGATGGGGTTAGCTTTCCTTTTAACAACATGGAACGATGAGTGAAATCTAATGTGTGTTATATTTCATGTGTATTTCATAAGTTAGTTTTCCACCTAAAAAAAACACATTGTCATCAATCACATTGCACCGCGATGGAAACCTAGCTGAAGTTAGCTTTCATCCTTAAATCATTACACGGTGAGTGAAATCTAATGTGCATAAGATTTCATACTATAGTTTTCCATCCAACACAACCACATTGTCATCACTCACAATGCATCACGATGGAAATCTAGATGGAGTTAGTTTTCCTTCCTAAAATGTTGCATGGTAAGTAAAAGCTAATGTGTGTTAGATTTCATAAGGTAGTTTTCCATCTAACACTCCCACATTGTCACCAAATACTTTACACTATGATGGAAATCTTGCTGGAGTTATCTTTCCATCTAACATGGAACTATGAGTGAAAGCTTATGTGTGTTAGCTCATTACACCTTTATGAAAATATAGCTGGATTTATATTTTTTTTAATAGCATGGTACGATGAGTGAAAGCTATTGCGTGTTATATTTCATAAGGTAGTTTTCTATCTAACACAACCACATTGTCAAATTGCACTGTGAGTGAAATGTAATGTAATGTGTCTTAGCTTTCATAATGTATTTTTCCATTTAGAAAAACCACATTGTCATCAATCAAAATGCACCATGTTCAAAATCTAGGTAGAGTTATATTTACTTCTCAAAACGTTGCACAATAAGTAATAGCTAATGTGTGTTAGCTTTCGTAAGGTAATTTTCCATCTAACACAGTCAAATTGTCATCAAATACATTACACCATGATGCAAATATAGCTGGAGTTAGCTTTCATTCTAACAGTATGGCACAATGAGTGAAATCTAATGTGTGTTAGCTTTCATAAGGTAGTTTTCCATATAACACAACCACATCGTCATAGATCACATTGAACAATGATGGAAATCTAGTTGGAGTTAGCTTTCGTCCTTAAATCACTGCAAGGTGAGTGAAATCTAATGTGTGTTGGCTTTCATAATGTAGTTTTCCATCTAGAACAACCACATTGTCATCCATCTCAATGCACCATGATGGAAATCTAGTTAGAGTTAGCTTTCATTCTTAAAATATTACATGATGAGTAAAGCTAATGTATGTTAGCTTTCATAAGGTAGTTTTCCATATAACACAGTCACATTGTTATCAAATACATTACACCATGATGGAAATCTAGATTGAGTTAGCTTTCCTTCTAACAACATGGAATTATAAGGAAAATCTTATGTGTGTTAGCTCATTACACCATGATGGAAATTTAGTTGGAGTTAGATTTCCTTTTAAAAACATGGCACAGTGAGTGAAAGATAATGTGTGTTATCTTTCATAGGGTAATTTTACATGTAACACAACGACATTGTCATCAAATACATTGCACCGTGTTGAAAATATAACTAGAGTTATCTTTCATCCTTAAATCGTTGCACGGTGAGTGAAATCTAATGTAAGCTTTCATCGTGTAGTTTTCCATCTAGCACAACAACATTGTCAACAATCAAAATGCACCATGATGAAAATCTAGGTGGAGTTAGATTTCCTTCTAACAATAGGGCACTATGAGTGAAAGCTTATGTGTGTTAGCTCATTACACCATTAGGAAAATTTAGGTGGAGTTAGATTTATTTTTAACAACATGGAACAATAAGTGAAAGCTAATGTGTGTTAGTTTTCACAAGAGAGTTTTCCATCTAACGCAACAACATTGTCACATTGCACCGTGACTAAAATATAGCTGGAGCTAACTTTCAACCTTAAATCATTGCACGGGGAGTGAAATCTAATGTGTGTTATATTTCATAACACGGTTTTCCATTTAGCACAACCACATTGTCATCAATCAAAATGTATCATGTTGGAAATCTAGCTAGAGTTATCTTTCGTTCTTAAAACATGGCATGGTAATTAATCTCTAATGTGTGTTATCTTTCGTAAGGTATTTTTCCATCTAACATAGCCACATTGTCATCAAATACATTACACCATGATGCAAATCTAGTTGGACTTAGCTTTACTTCTAACAACATGGCACGATGAGTGAAAGATTATGTGTATTAGCTCATTACACCATGATGAAAATCTAGTTGGAGTTAGTTTTTTTTCTAACTACATGGAACAATGAGTGAAAGATAATGTGTGTTATCTTTCATACAGTAGTTTTCTATCTAACACAGCCACATCGTCATCAGTCATATTGCACCGTGATGGAAATTTAGCTGGAGTTAGATTTCAGCCTTAAATCATTGCACAATGGGTGAAATTTAATGTGTGTTAGCATTCATAATGTAGTTTTCCATCTAGCACAACCACATTGTCATCAATCACAATGCACCATGATGGAAATCTAGCCAGATTTAGATTTCATTTTTAAAACATTGCACTGTGAGTAAAGCTAATGTCTGTTAGCTTTCATAAGGTAGTTTTTCATCTAACACAGCCACATTGTTATCAAATACATTACACCATGATGAAAATCTAGATGGAGTTAGCTTTCCTTCTAACAACATGACACTATAAGAGAAATCTTATGTGTGTTAGCTCATTACACCATGATAGAAATCTAGCTGGAGTTAGCTTTGATTTTAACAACATGGAACGATGAGTGAAAGCTAATGTGTGTTAGCTTTCATAAGTTAGTTTTCCATGTAATATAAACACATTGTCATCAATCACATTACGCAGTGTTGAAAATTTAGTTGGAGTTAGCTTCATCATTAAATCGTTGCACAATGAGTGAAATCTAATGTGTGTAAGATTTCATAGTGTAGTTTTCCATCTAGAACAACCACATTGTCATCAATCATAATGCAACATGATGGAAATCTAGCTAGAGTTAGATTTCATTATTAAAACATTGCATGTTGAGTAAAGCTAATGTCTGTTAACTTTCATAAGGTGTTTTTCCATCTAACACAACCATATTGTCATCAAATAGATTACACATAATGGAAATTTAGCTGGAGTTAGCTTTCCTTTTAACAACATGGCACTATAAGGAGAAGCTTATGTGTGTTATTTCATTACACAAATACTATAGTTAGCACAACCACATTGTCATCAATCACAATGAACCATGATGGAAATCTAGCTAGAGTTAGCTTTCGTTCTTAAAACATTGCACTGTGAGTAAAAGATAATCTCTGTTAGTTTTCATAAAGTAGTTTTTCATCTAACACAGCCACATTGTCATCAAATACATTACACCATGATCTAAATCTAGCAGGAGTTAGCTTTCCTTTAACAACAAGACACTATGAGTGAAAGATTGTGTGTGTCAGTTCATTAGACCATGATGAAAATATAGGTAAAGTTAGCTTTCCTTTTAATAACATGGCACAATGAGTGGAAACTAATGTGTGTTAACTTTCATAAGGTAGTTTTTCATATAACACAACCACGTTGTCATCGATCACATTGCATCATGATGGAAATCTAGTTGGAGTTTGCTTTCATCTTTAAATCATTGTATGGTGAGTGAAATCTAATGTGTGTTAGCATTAATAATATAGTTTTCCATCTAGCACAACCACATTGTCATCAATCACAATGAACCAGGATGAAAATATAGCTAGAGTTAGTTTTTGTTCTTAAAACATTGCACTATGAGTAATGCTAATATCTGTTAGCTTTCATAAGGTAGTTTTCCATCTAACACAGCCACATTGTCATCAAATACATTACACCATGATTGAAATCTAGATGGAGTTAGATTTCTTTATAACAACATGGAACTATGAGGGAAATCTTATGTGTGTTAAATCATTACACCATGATGGAAATGTAGCTAGAGTTAGCTTTCCTTTTAACAACATTGCACAAAGAGTGGAAGTTAATGTGTCTTTGCTTTCATAAGTTATTTTTCCATCTAACCCAACCACATTGTCGTTAATCACATTGCACCGTGATGAAAATCTAGCTGGAGTTAGCTTTCATCCTTAAATGGTTGCACTATGAGTGAAATCTAATGTGTACAACCTTGCATAATGTAGTTTTCCATCTAACTCAACCACATTGTCACATTACACTATGATGGAAATATAGCTAGAGTTAGCTTTCAACCTTAAATCTTTGCACAATGAGTGAACTCTAATGTGTGTTAGATTTCATATTGTAGTTTTCCATTTAGCACAACCACATTTTCATCAATCAAAATGCACCATGTTGGAAATATAGCTAGAGTTAGTGTTTTTTCTTAAAACGTTACACGGTGAGTAATAGCTAACGTGTGTTAGCTTTCATAAAGTAGTTTTCCATATAACATAGCCATATGTCATCAAATACATTACACCATGATTCAAATCTATCCAAAGTTAGCTTTCCTTCTAACAACATGCACAATGAGTCAAAGGTTATGTGTTGTTGATGTATTTGTAACTTTAGAATGTATTCACTTGTATATCTTATGTCTTGTACCCCGATGTTTATTTCGGGAAGTGTCTATAATGTATTTGAGTCATGTCATGCCCCGATGTTCCTATTGGGAGGTTCTATAATGTAAACAAGTAATGTCAAGTCATTGTGGGTAACCCTACTGTTGTTTAAGGGTTAAAGTCTCCGCAGTTCCAAGGCACTAGGGTTATTAGACTCTCCTAGAGAAGTTGGCCATAGTGAGTCATTTTCAAATAGGGAATTAGTATAAATAGAAAGTGAGCCTCTCTATTTAACACACACTCACTCACACTCAGTTGTAGTGCATAGCTAAGGAAGAATAAATTGTTAGGGCTAGAAAGAAAGAGGCTACTGTTGTCGGGATATCATCTTACTATTTTGGGGCTTTACTATTTGGCGCTAATTCTATCTTTGAGGAAGTTGCGGGGTTTTATCTTTTATGGTTTCCCTGAGGAAAATATTTGTGTTCATTGTCTTATTTGTTTCATTGTTGTGCTTGTTATTCTCTCAGTTAAGATCCTAAGTTAATGCTAGCTTAAATGATAAAAATCTAACATGGTATCAGAGCTAACCTGAGAAGAAGACACTATGCAATTGCGGGAAACTAGGGCTTCCTAATTTTTGGATCTCTCTCCACATATTTTCAGCAAAAGAATGTTGCATTGACTCTCCTCCCCAGGGCACATCTTTCTGTCGAAGCAGAATCTGATTCTCGGCATTTTCAGTTTTTGACCCGACACTAGTGCCGAAAATTAGGGATTTCCACAGAAGTTGAATTTTTGAGTGAGCCTAGGCCTGGATTGATCTCCTCCTAAAAATTGAAGTTTAGAGATCAATATCAAAGAATTTGGTTGGACGGAAATATGGAAAATCCAAACCCTAATCTGCTCTTGAAACAACACTGTAGAAATTCAGCTCCAAATCCAAATCCAACATCTTGACCTGGTAAGATCTAAATATTTTGTATTTTCATTTGAGGTTCTCAGTTAAGATGTCTCATCATACCAAGCTTTCTGAAAATCTTGAGGGAGATGATAACTTCTGAGCCTAGAAGTATAGGATCTCCCTTGTCCTGGAAGAAAATGAGTTGGACTCCTACATCAATGAGGAGATTCCAATTCCAGAGGGAGATGAGGTTAAGTCCTTACATAAGTAGAAGTTGGTTATGGCTAAGAAGATTATTGCTGATTCAATCAAGGATCACCTCATACCACAGGTGTCCTCCCTAAAGACACCTAAATCTATGTTTGATGCCCTAACCAAACTGTTTGAAGGAAAGAACATAAACTAGAAGATGACCTTGAGGAACCAATTGAAGAATGTGAAGATCTAGAATGTGGAGACCATACAGTCATACTTCACAAGGGTCTCCCAGATCAAAGAACAACTTGAAGCAGTAGATGAATAAGTGAAGAATGCAGAGATTGTAATGACCACCTTGAATAGTCTCCCTAGGACATGGGACTCTTTCATTCAAGGGATTTGTGCCATAAATAACTTAGTCAAGTTCAGTAGACTATGGGAAGAATGCTCTCAAGAAGAATCTCGGATAGCAGCTCGAGAAGAAAAGATGGGAAGTGAATATCAAGCTCTCACGGTACAATCCAAGAAAACCAGATCTAGCCACTACAGAGGTAAGTACTCTCATCAAAGAATAACTTTAGAAATCCTAGAGATAAGTCTAAGTTCATTTGCTATACATGTGATAAAAGATGATAGTTTGCTATAGATTGTCCTAGAAACAAAAGTAGCTCTCACAAGAATAAGGGAAACAAGAGAAGACATCATGCTCATACTGCAGAGGATGATGAACCTTCCACAAAGAGAAACAGACAAGACAGTGATGATTCTTCAAGTGATGAAGAATATGTTTTGATTTCCACTCTCATGGGAACTTTCACACATGGCAACAATGATTGGCTTATAGATAGTGGTGCTTCCAAACATATGACAACATTCAAGGAATCCTTTGTGAAACCATCTGAACATGAATCACCCCACAAGGTGAAACTTGGAGATGACTACCAGTATCCAATAAAAGGTAGTGGTGAATCCTCATACAAGCTAGACTATGGAAAGTCTATCAAGATGAAAGATGTATTGTTTGTACCTGGACTAAAGAAGAACCTCCTCTCCATATCTGCATTAGATGCAAAAGGAATGAGGGATGCATTTGTAGATGGCCAAGTCCTCATGTGGGAAAAGGAAAAGTATTTCAATGATGCAGTAGTAATTGGAGAACAAGAAGGAGCACTATACAAATTGAAGGGCCAACCATAACAAGATTTGGTTCATGACTGAGTAGAACCAAATGAGCTTTGGCTTAGAAGGCTTGTACATGTGCATTACAGAGCACTACCACTTGCAAGCAAAGTTGTTGAAGGTCTCCCAAAAATGCAGACAAAACATGAATGTGTATGCAAAGGATGTGTGAAAGGGAAGAACACAAAGAATAAATTTCCAAGTAGTGAGAGCAAAGCAAAAGGAATCTTGGAAATCATCCACTTCGATGTATGCGGTCTAATGTCATCCAGTTCACTAAGCGGGTATGTATACTATGTTTATTTTATTGATGATTTTTCTAGAAAGGCATGGATATACTTTATGAAGTATTCATCAAGTTCAAGGAATTCAAAGCCTTGATCAAGAATCACACAGAAAAGAAGATCAAGACCTTTCGATTAGATAATGGTGAAGAATTCACATGAAATGAATTCAAAGAGCTATGCAAAGAATCAGGGATTAAGAGGGAGTTATCCACTCCATATAATCCACAACATAAAGGGATTGCAGAAAGAAAGAATAGAACGATCATGGAAGTAACAAGGGCCATGCTTCATGACCAAGATCTTCCCATGCATCTATGGGCAGAAGCTGCTAGAACAACGGTATATGTACAGAACCACACTCCACATAGAGTACTCGAGAACAAGACTCCCAAAGAAGTCTTCTCTGGAAATAAATTAGAAGTCAACCATCTCAAAATATTCAGCTGTCTTGTATACATACACATTCTGAAAGAAAAGAGGACAAAGTTAGATCCTTCAGGAAAGAAGGGTATATTTGTGGGATATTCTGAAAGCTCGAAGGAATACAGAATATACTTCCCAGGGTTCAAAAAGATTGACATTAGCAGATATGTAACATTTGACGAAGATTCAGCCTACATCAAATCTAGGAAGAGACCAGCTGAAGAACTTGAAGAAACAAGAGCACCCAGAATTCATGATACAACAATGAACAAAGAAATTTAAGAACAAGATTGAGAATTAGAAGAACCTCAAGAACATGTAGATCCACCTTAGGAGAATAATCCTCATAAGAGGAAACCTACTTGGGCACGTGAAATTATCCAAGGTGCAGAAAGATATGGAGCTTCAAAAGAAACACAGAGAGGAAGAAAGAGAACTAGTTCTTGCTCCAGTTATGTAGCCTTGCTATGTGACATTATTGATAAAGAACCTTCCAACTATGAAGAAGTGGTAGAAAGGAAATAATGGAAGGAGGCTATGATCGAAGAGTATTAATCGATCATGAAGAATGATGTTTGGGATGTTGTCCCAAGACCAGAAGGGAAGTCCATTGTAACTTCCAAATGGATCTACAAGATCAAGCATGCTGGAGATGGTAGCATAGAGAAATATAAAGCAATATTCGTGGCTCATGGTTTCTCCCAGAAAGAAGGAATATATTATGAAGAAATTTTTGCACCTGTAGCCAAATACACTTCCATCAGATCAGTACTTGCTTTGGATATAGTGATGAAATGGAAGATACACTAGATGGATGTCAAGACTGCTTTCTTGAATGGTGTAGTAGAAGATGAAGTGTATGTGGAACAGCCACTTAGTTTTGAGACACATGATAGGGAGTCTCATGTGTGTAGATTGAAGAAAGCCCTGTACAGTTTGAAATAGGCACCCAAGACATGGTACGACAGAATTGATGGCTTCCTATCCAGTTTGGGCTTTACCAAGAGTAAAGCAGATTCCAACCTTTACTACAAGGTTGAAGATGGTAATCAAGTGATACTCCTACTGTATGTGGATGATCTGTTTGTAATAGGTATGGATGGGTTGATTGCTGATAAAAAGAGGAAACTTGCTGTCGAGTTTGAAATGAAATAATTGGGTATGATGCACTATTTCTTAGGCATGGAGGTGTGGCAGAATGCAGATGAAATCTTCCTTGGACAAGGGAAGTATGCAGTAAATATTCTGAAGAGATTCAGGATGATGGACTGCAAGGCCATAACCACACCTATGGCATCGAACCTAAAGCGATTGAGTGATGCTTCATCAGAAGCGGTTGATGCTACGATGTATCATTAGATGATTGGGTCCTTGATGTACCTAACAAACACTAGACCAGATATTTGATTTGCTGTGAACACCTTGAGCCAGTTCCTGACAGATCTGAGACATGTTCACTTTATTGCTATAAAGCATATTCTGAGGTACCTAAAGGGTACAGTTGATTATGGGCTCAAGTACGAGGAAAATTAGAAGATTAACCTGGAGGGTTATGTTGATTCATATTGGGAAGGTAGTTCCATCGATAGGAAGATCACTTCAGGATGCTGCTTCAGTATGGGATTAGGTGTGATCTCTTGGTTTAGCAGGAAGCAGTCCTGTGTGGAACTGAGTACAACTGAAGCAAAATATGTCGCACCTTGTTCAGCTAGTTGTGAGGCAGTGTGACTGAGATAGCTACTATCTGATTTATTTGATCTCCAGTTGGATGCTACTTGTATATATTGCGACAACCAAAGTTGTGTGAATTTGTCAGAGAACCCAGTGTTCCATGACAAGTCGATGCATATCGAGATCAAGTATCACTATATCAAGGATATGGTGTAGAGAGGAGCAGTGAAGCTCCAGTATGTTGCGATGGATGAATAGATAGATTATGTGTTGACGAAGCCATTGGCCAGAGTGAAGTTTGAGTACTTCAGGGATAAGCTTGGTGTGCTCCAGATCGAGGTTCCCTCCAAGGGGAAATGATGAGACCTAAATCCATTCTAACATGGTGAGAGGATTAGGTTCCTTCCATGGTCATATGTAAGGGCTGAGCCATTCTATCATGGTGAGAGGATTTGGTTCCTTCCATGTCAGATGTGAGTGTTGAGCCATTCTAATGTGACTATAGGATTGGTTCCCACATGATCAGATATAAGGGCTAAATGCCATTCTTGGAATGGAGGCACCTGGTTAGTTACTAGGAATACTCAGTCTAGGACTGAGGGCCATTTTGATATGACTATGGGACGTAGTCTTACATGATCAGATGTGAGTACATGGCCATTTTGATGTGATTGAGGGATGTGTTCCCACTTGATCAGATATAAGGGTTGATTCCATTCTCTGGGAGAATGGAGGCACCTGGTCAGTTACTAAGAATCCTCAGTCTGGGACTAAGAGCCCTTTCAATGCGATGTGTTTACACATGGTTGAATGTAAGTGCAAATCCTTTCTGATAAGATGAGGTCAGATGTAAGTGTTGAGCCATTCTGGCACGATGTGTTTACACATGGTCAGATGTGAGTGCTATACCTTTCTGAGAAGATGAGGTTGGATGTAAGTGCTAATCCATTTTTCCGTGATTTGTTTACACATGGTCAGATGTGAGTGTTGGGCCTTTCTAACAAGATGAGGTCAGATGTGAGTGCTGGGCGTGCCTTTCTGACAAGATGAGGTCATATGTAAGAGCTGGGCAGGCCATTCTGACTTAGGTTCAGATATAAGTGCTGAAGACCTACATGAAGAGTAGGCCTACAACTAACATGAAAAAGGGTCGGCTCTATAGAACTTCCCGTGACAAGAAGAATCGAGAGATAGCACCATTTTGAGATAGCACCAATCATGATGATCCAGACTTGATGATGATCTAGATTAAGTGATGATCCAGATGTGATGATGATCCAAACTTGATGATGATCCAGATCAAGTGATGATCCAGATTTGATTATGATACAGAGATGATGATCCAGCAGTTGTGATGATCTAGATCCCGTGATGAAGAAGACTTGAATAAGAAAATGACTTAGAATAAGACAGCTTGAAGATGATGACTTGAAGATGAAGAAGACTTGAAGACGATGATGAATTAAAGATGAAGAAGACTTGAAGATGAATATGACAAGATTATCTAGTCGATACAGAGAAGAAGACCAGTGATGAAAATTGTGTCGAAAGAATACCTTCCTAGTTAAAAGGGAGTGTTGATGTATTTGTAACTTTGGAATGTATTCACTTGTATATCTTATGTCTTGTACCCCGATGTTTATTCCAGGAAGTGTCTATAATTTATTTGAGTCATGTCATTCCCCGATGTTCCTATCGGGAGGTTCTATAATGTAAACAAGTCATGTCAAGCCATTGTGGGTAACCCTCCTATTGTTCAAGGGTTAAAGTCCCTGCAGTTTCGTGGCACTAGGGTTATTAGAATATCCTAGAGAAGTCGGCCCTAGTGAGTCATTGTAAAATCAAGAATTAGTATAAATAGAGAGTGAGCCTCTCTATTTAACACACACTCACTCACACTCAGTTGTAGTGCATAGCTGAGGAAGAAGAAGTTGATGGGGCTAGAAAGAAAGAGGCTATTGCTGTTGAGATATCATCTTACTGTTTTTTGGGTTTTCCTATTTGGTGTTGATTCTATCTATGAGGAAGTTGCGAGGTTTTCTCCTTTATGGTTTCCCCAAGGAAAATATTTGTGTTCATTGTCTTATGTGTTTGATCGTTGTGCTTGTTATTCTCTCAGTTAAGATCCTAAGTTAATGCTAGCTTAAATAATAAAAATCTAACATGTGTGTTATCCCATTGCAACGTGATGAAAATATAGATGGAGTTAGCTATCCTTCTAACTACATTGCATGATGAGTGAAATCCAATGTGTGTTAGCTTTCATAAGGTAGTTTTTCATCTAACACAACAACATCATCGTCGATCACATTACAAAGATAATATGTGTTTTCTTTCATAAGGTATTTTTCCATCTAACAGAGTCACATTGTTATCAAATACATTACACCATGATGAAAATCTAGCTGAAGTTACCTTTCCTTCTAACAACATGGTACTATAAGGGAAAGCTTATGTGTGTTGGCTCATTACACCATGATGAAAATCTAGATGGAGTTAGCTTTCATTTTAACAATATGACACGATGAGTGAAAGCTAATGTGTGTTAGCTTTCATAAGGTAGGTTCCCATTTAGCACAACCACATTGTCATCGATCATATTGCACTGTGATGGAAATCTAGTTGGAGTTAGATTTCATCCTTACATCATTGCATGATTAGTGAAATCTAATGTGTGTAATATTTCATAGTGTATTTTTCCATATAACACAAACACATTGTCATCAATCACAATGCACTATGATGGAAATCTAGTTGGAGTTAACTTTCATCCTTAAATAATTGCACAGTGAGTAAAGATAATGTCTGTTAGCTTTCATAAGGTAGTTTTCCATCTAACTCAACCACATTGTTATCAAATACATTACACCACGATGGAAATCTAGATGGATTTAACTTTCCTTCTCACAACATGGCACTATAAGGGGAAGGTTATGTGTGTTAGCTCATTACACCATGATGTAAATCTAGTTAGAGTTAGCTTTCATTTTAAGAAGATAGAACGATGACTGAAAGCTAATGTGTGTCAGTTTTCATAAGGTAGTTTTCCATGTAACACAACCACATTGTCATCAATCACATTGCATTGTGTTGGAAATCTAGATTGAGTTAGATTTCATCCTTAAATAGTTGCATGGTGAGTGAAATCTAATGTGTGTAAGATTTCATAGTGTATTTTTTCATCTAGCACAACCACATTGTCATCAATCACAATGCACCATGATGGACATCTAGCTAGATTTAGCTTGCGTTCTTAAAACATTGCACAGTGAGTAAATATAATGTCTATTAGCTTTCATAAAGTATTTTTTCATCTAACAAAACCACATCGTTATCAAATACATTACACCATGATGTAAATCTATCAGGAGTTAGCTTTCTTTCTAACAACATGGCACTATAAGGGAAAGCTTATGTGTGTTAGCTCATTACACCATCATGAAAATCTAGCTTGATTTAGCATTCATTCTAACAACATGGAACAATGAGTGAAAGATAATGTGTGTTAGCTTTCATAAGGTATTTTTCCATGTAACACAACCACATTATAATCAATCACATTGCACCGTGTTAAAAATCTAACTAGAGTTAGCTTTCATCCTTAAATCATCGCACAATAAGTGAAATCTAATGTGTGTAATATTTCATAGCATAGTTTTTCATCTAGCACAACCACATTGTCATCAATTACAATGCACCATGATAAAAATCTAGCTGGAGTTTTTTTTCATTTTTGAAACATTGTATGGTGAATAAAGATAATGTTTGTTAGTTTTCATAAGATAGTATTCCATCTAACACAGCCACATTGTCATCAAATACATTACACCATGATGGAAATCTAGCTGGAGTTAGCTTTCCTTCTAACAACATGGCACTATAAGGGAAAGTTTATGTGTGTTAGTTCATTACACCATGATGGAAATATAGCTGGAGTTAGCTTTTTTTTTAACAAAATGGAATGATGAGTGAAAGATAATGTGTGTTAGCATTCATAAGGTAGTTTTCCATTTAACACAACCACATTGTCATCAATCACATCGTATTGCAATGGAAATATAGCAGGAGTTAGATTTCATCCTTAGATTGTTGCACAGTGAGTGAACTATAATGTGTGTAAGCTTTCATAATGTAGTTTTCCATATAGCACAACCACATTGTCATCAATCACAATGCACCATGATGGAAATCAAGCTGGAGTAAGTTTTTCATTCTTAAAACATTGCACGATTAGTAAAAGATAATGTGTGTTAGCTTTCATAAGGTAGTTTCCATCTAACACAACCACATTGTCATCAAATACATTATACCATGATGGAAATCTAGCTGGAGTTAGCTTTCCTTCTAACATGGCACAACGAGTGAAAGCTTATGTGTGTTAGCTCATTACACCATTATGAAAATCTAGCTGGAGTTAGCTTTCATCCTTAAATCGTTGCATGGTGATCACACTACTACATATGGCTCAAAAGTCCCACAATAGTTTACCACGAATAAGTTAAAATCAATTTTCTTTTTCAGAAAAAAAGTTTAAAATTATTGAAAAAAATGAAAATGTCCCCGATGATCATCGTTATAGTGATGCATAGTCCATAACGTTGCTATAGAAATGTATATTACATTCATTGCTATTACATTTTTTCAGGAATTTTGATTAATGAAATTCCAGGAGGGAATTGAAGGGCAATACTGATTTGAAATTCGGGGCCTTGTGAATTATGTCAAAATGGGTTAGGTCTGATGTCGACAAGTGTCACACACATATTAATGGAAGCATCCAAAGAGGATTCTGAGTGAGTACCTGAACCACAATGGTACAATTATTCAGTCACACACAACCATGGAAGTAAGTGAGGAAAAATAAATTTGGATTCGTTATTCATATCTAACATGACCCTGCAAATCCATGGAGAAAGTGTTATTAACCAAAATGGCACTTCTCCGTCTGAGTAATGACATCCAATATGTCGGGACACAAAATGAAAAATAGGATTGAAGTAGAAAAAACATTATAGATGTGCATGACTGATGATACATAATGTCGTGACCAGCTCAATATATTTTTATTTGAATATTAGGGTTTCACATGTGAGTATTTGCATTACAACCCACGTGTCACACTCGAGTGTTTGCATTGCAACCCACGTGTACATTGAACACGCAAGTTTCCTTAAAGCAAGGAGCATGTCACACGCGTCTTTCCTATATTAATACTGGTGTGTACCTTAACTTAATGTTAAAAAATATAAATCATGATTAATCAAGATCAGTTGAGTCCCTAATCATAACTATCTCAACTGTCTCAAACATCCTAACCTTCGAAACCTCTCTATTTACCCATGTACAAATAGAGGGCATGTGATGGGGCTAATCAATCATTCTTAAAAGAACAAAGTTATGCTGGTGGTATGCCTTCAGACATCTTGGAGAAGCAAAACTCAGTGTTCTCGGTTTGCAGAGGAGTCCTTGTTTCAGAAGTTGGGTTGTAATCTCACCATTCTCTGTTTATTAATAAAGATAGTTCTTCTTCCAATCTTTGTATTGTTGCATTCTTGTATATGATGAATTATGAATTGCTTCAATTATTTTATTATGAATATGCATCTGAATAACTATTGATATATATACAAGATATTGCTGGAAGAAATTGTTTTTTGTAGGTGAATTGGAGAAGCCCTGGAAGCTTTGGAAGAGATTGAAAGAGGGAAAGACAAAGCTTGGATCAACCATCATAAACCAGGTTTTCCAAGTTTGTTTCCTATTCCTATTTCAATTTCTACATAAGCTAATTGTCTGCAAGTTTTTTAGTAAGTTGATAACCCCAGAGACCCTAGGTTATAAGGGCACATTGTCCTGAACAACTGAATTAGCGACTCCATTGGGGAGTCCAGCCTATTGTGCGACCATTATTTAGGTTCCATTACCAACCTTTGCTTCTTTTTTATTATGGCTGTGGTTTTTCTCTCTCTTGCCTTTGATTTATATTTTGACATGTTCAGGACCTGTTTTCTAGTCCTTTTTTTTTTGAAACTTTTTTAGCAGCACATGTGGGTTTTCTACATAGATAGTCATGTGTTTCATGGTGTACACGTTGGTTTCCTTATGGACAGTTGTGTGTCGTATGTAGTTTTTCTGCATAGACAGTCGCTTGTTTCCTGTAGCTTTCTTTGTGTTCATTAGGGTTTGCATATCCCTATCTTTTGGCCTTTTGATTACTTGTGAGGGTTATGTTTAAGACATGACTCTGTGATTCTGAGGTCTGTATGTCACATCGTTACCTTGATTTCTTCAAGTCATTGAGCTTTTGTGTTTGGTTTTCTTTCATTGGTGAGTGTAGGTGGTCCTTCTACTTAGTTTGTATCTTTGAGTACTTGTGTTCTAGGTTAGTGATCAAGTCCTTTGAATACTTTATGCTATGTATTGCTGCTTGTAGTCTAATTTTGTCACTAGTCTTTTTCTGGATCTATTGAGCTTTTAAGTTTTATAGTTCCTCCAAGTCAGGGTCTGTTCCAAAGTTCTTCTTTTTGGTTGAAGTGGGTTACTTTGGGTTTTTTTCCTCATTTCACTGTTGTATGCTTAGATTAGTCAAATTTTCTCAAGTTTGCATTCATTTGCATAGTAATTTTTGAAGTTGTTTGAAAGAAAAGACAAAAAATATTGTATACTTTTGCATTAGGTTGCATTCAGTATTTATTTTCGCTATTTTTCAAAGAAAAATTCAAAAATTCTTAAAAAAGAAGTCTTGTAGTTTCTCATGCTTAGTTTTAAATTCATTAACTTTCATTTTACAAAAAACGAAAATTTGGCATAGTAGTTCCAATTTGCTTTGAAAATTTTATTTTTATATCATTTTTTGTTTTCTTTTGTTGATTCCATAACACCATACAAGTTTCACGCCATTACCTCTGACTAATAACATCCAATTAAAAAGAGAGACATAATTAAAAAATATTAGTAGTTTTTTTTTTAGGCTCTTACACCAACTATCTTAGGCTAGACTTGTGGACTAGGGAGTTTTAATTGTCCATAAGTATCTTGACATCAGACGTAGTTGGGCAATTACTAGCTAAATCCTCCTCTATATTGAGTGTATATGGCAATTTGTTCTCACATAGGAGTCAAGCATGAGGCCACGTGAGGACCTAGACTGAGGAGATATTAACCCTATGATTCCTTGTTCGAGCATAGATCAGGATTTTTACGCATCTGCGGACTTCTGTCAATACCACCTCTTGGGCCCCGTGCGGTGCCGGTGTTGATAGGGTTTCAGGGTTTGCTACCCTGCCCATGTGTACAAATCAGGCTTACAACTGTTCTCCTAGACTCTCAGTGTAGTTGTGGTAGCCTTTAGTATTTTTCACATTTAGGGATCATACACAAGTATACTGGAAGGCTATTTCTAGTCTACCTTGGATGGGGTTAGAAGGTAACCCTGGTAGAAGGTGTGGGAGGGTGGTTGGGAGATTCCTCCGCTTGTGCCTAAGAACATCTGTAGGGTTTCCAAGTAACCATCTATCAACTTTATTTTGGAAGGCATATCTTATACGTGTTTGTTTGTTTGGCTTTGGGAAAAATTTAGTTAGTGTTTTATCGTTTGTTTGTACTTAGTTTTCCTTTAGGTGTGTGTGAGTAAAGTTTTTAGCTATGGAAGACCAACCTCTCCATAGGTCAAGAAGGTTTCAAAACATTCCTCCATCTAATACAGTGGACCCTCCACCACCTCCTCAAAGGAATAGACTAGGTGCTGATGGTTCATTTGAACTAGTAGGAGTTAGCGAAGTTCTAGGTGAACTGTAACTTAGGACTAATAAGGTTGATACAACTGCAGTAGATATTCAAGACTTGAAGGCTGACGAGTTTGCAAATAATTTTAACCCACCCCTTACTGACTTAAGCGATCCTGTGATCATCCAAGTTCTTCCTTTCGATTCACCAGTTATTGGTGTTCCTGTGAGCAGCATTATGGCTAGCTCTGGAGAGGTTATTTCTACCCCCACTTCAGCCATTTTGTTTGGAGGAGTGCCAACTCCCTCAGTTGGTACTCCATGACCAAATGCACCTGCTGCACCTTTATCACCAAGTAGTTGAGTGGTCCAACCATTGAATTCCTCTAATCTAGTGGGTCCTTCTAGTGGGGTTGTTACTAGGATTCCAAGTGCACCTTTTCCTTCACCCTCTTTTATACATACTACTCAGAGTGGTCCAAGTGGATCCTTGTCATTTGTCCAGGGTTTCCCATGGAAGGGGGGACACATTCCCCCATCCACTCCTTATGTAGGTCCTACACCTACATATGTGGGATGCAGTTTGTAACTACAAATGCTTATGGCCAAGGTTTCCAGACCCCAATTTCAACCCCATTTATGAGCTCTCCCTTTTCACTTTTCAGCGAAGGGATACCTGCTACTATATTTCAGAATCCAGTTTCATCTAGAGGGGCTCAAACCACTTATACTACACCCCACACCAATAATCCATTGGAGTATGGGTGGAATCCATTTCAAAGTAGTTTAACTACTTAACAACTGGCGACTAGGGGAAACCCCACCTTTACATTTGGGAACTACGGGGAAGTTACTTCTACCTCCCAAAATTATGTTTTCCAGGCTCTGGTTAGGCCTAAACATTCACTCATCACAACTTTAAACTTTCCATAGTTGTCTAAGTTGATGAATGACCCAGTGAAACATAGTGCCACGTGGCCACCTGTTCCAAGCAAGTTACCCTCAGACATTCTCAAGTTTGAGGGAAAAACTAGTGAAGATCCAGGTGCCCATATCACCACTTTTCACTTAAGGTACTCTTCCAACTCACTGAATGATGACATTATTCAGTTGAGGTTATTCCAAAGAACTTTGACTGGTGTTGCAGCAAAGTGGTATATTGAATTTCACTCCACTACATTTCACAGTTTTTGGGACTTAGCAAATGTTTTCTTAATCACTTCCAGCTTCTTGTTCGGTATGATGTCGACACAGATATCTTATCTACCTTTTGGCAAGACAAATCCATGCACATATCATATCATATCCAAGAGTGGAGAATATGGAAGAGGATTATCAAAGCCACTGTACCCCCCGAGTTCTTGTTAGAGTGGTTCCTAAAATTTTTATTTCCTTATATATATCTAAGGATGTATCCACTTCGAGGGATACCACTAGAGAAATGTGTCCACAACTCCATGCACTACACCACCATCAAGAAAATATATGCAATCCACGTAAATGTGTCTAATGTGCCAAGTAGCATCCAGTAGTAAAGAAACATCTATAGGAAGAAGGTCTAGGATGGCGGGAGACGATATGAAGCTTCCTATGTTCCATGGAAATGACACTGATGACCCAGAATAGTATTGTTTCTTATGTGAGGTAGTTTGGACTTCTAGATAGACTATTGACAAGGATGTAAAGAAAGGCTAGTTAGTGACCACCCGTCGAGGTCATGCGCTTGATTGTTACATGAGATTCATACCGGTCCCGCAGGGGACCGTGACAATGACTTTGGATGAGATTCGAAAGGGACTGCTTGAAGAATTCAAGAAGCCAAAATCAAACAATTCCCTAATGACATGGTTTGGGACTTTGATCAAAGGTTTAAGACGCTAATGGCATAGGTCATCTTTGATATGAGTGACATCCAACACAAGGAATGGTTCATTGTGGCACTTGTCCTTCATATCCAACATCCATTGAGGCAACAAAAGATCGCAACACAGAGCGAGGATTTGGAGATTGCAATGAAGCTGCAGGCTTCACATGTTAGATAAACTGTTGTCGGCATGAACCAAATCTAGGTGTAGCTAGCGAACCTGATGCTTCAATTGTGGGACATCAAGAAGGTGAAAGGTGAACACGATGACTTATGGTGCACTCGGTGTCATGTGGATGGACACACCAAAGATACCTTCCCTACTTTCCGGAATTATCTACTCTCAAGAGCATCGAGCCCATTGACTTGTTGTAGTGTGCCAAGGTGTCGCATATGTCAAGTATATGGGAATCAACATAAAGATTGTACCTACATGCAGAAAATGGTTACAAATCCAGCAAGCTTATACTGCACCTTTTGTCGCTCAGTTTGCCACGAGGATAACGACTGTTGAACTTATAATGATCTGCTTCAAGAGCGAACATATGATTCGTATTTCGTGAAAGGTGAAGATCCTCGCATGGTCCAACAACTGTAGCTATAGGTGATATAGATGCCACCTCAATTTTGGTATACGCCACCACCACATATACATTTTATTTCGTCACAACCACAAACACAGCCGCAGTTTGTGCCGCGACCACAGTACACGTAGACCTCGATGGCTTCGATACAGCCACAATATTTCCAAGTAGCACATTATGTTCAGCAATAGCCAAATCCCCTGCAACAACACGTCCAACAACAACAACAAGTGGCCCAAACCCATTATCCACAGCAAGTAGCTCAACCACAATATCAGTAGTAAGGAGGATTCCATGGAGGATTCAGTGGACGGGGAGGTTTTGGTCATGGAGGAGGATGAGGTCATGCCTCAATTTAGTGTTACAATTGTGGGACATTTGGGCACTATCAGAGGGATTGTCCCCATTTTCAATGTGTATACTGTGCGGTGAATGATCATACTATTGAAAATTTCCCTCGGTTAATTGTGAGATGGCAGACCGACATTGTTCCTTTATTACAGATCCTAAACCAGTTCCAGGCCCAGAATCAAGTACTGAACCAGCAGCAACTGTAGACAGGGTCAACCTCAAATTCCAGTACAAAATCAGAATATCAATCATCCTATGAATCCACCACCAAACCAAAATCCACCTTTGAATCAACGTCTGCCGTAGAACCAAAATCAAGGATCGACGATTGTGACCATTCTAGAAGAACCACAAACAAAAGATGTTGATGGTGGGATTGTTACTCAAGGAGGCATGATGACTAGAGAAGATAGACCAGAACCACAAGTTTGACTGTCTGGCAATAAGAAAGCACATTTTGATATCGCAACCGAGAGAAATACCTTTTTTGAGGTCCGCGAGGAGTTTGGAAAAAATCCTAGTAAGACACCTACTTTTGGCATGCCTTCTTCTTTTGATTCTTCGTTAGAAGCTAGACCATCGCAAAAGTATGGTACCTTAGAATAGTTCTTCAAGAGTTGTTTATCCCTAGAAAGAGATCTCGATGCTCTATTTGAGATCAAGAATTTGCTGCACCATCTGGATAGAGAATTGCAAGACTCTGCGATGAATTCCTTATAGAAGAAAAAGATGAGCAAGGAAATGCGGATGAACATCTAGATTGGGGACTACGAAGTCAATTCAGTTATTTTGGATCTTGGGTTAGATGTGAATATCCTAATGAAACAGATGTGGCATAAGATGGGGAATCCAAAACTTGGCTAGTCCCCAGTGCAGCTGAGATTGGCTAATCAGGCCAAAGTTCAACCAATCGGTCGTGTGTCGAATCTGGTTGTAGATGTCAAAGGTATGAGGACTCGTGTTGATTTCTATGTAATCGAAGTCATTGATGGAGGGGACTCATATCCCATGCTAGTAGGAAATGGATGGGCCAATGACAGCATGGTCATGATAAAATTTAAGAAGCGTTTGATGACGTTTGAGAACCAGGATATCCGAGTCATTGCCCGTATGGATCCTAATGAAGGAAGGTGATATATTGAACCTGTCAAAGATGAATTTGTTAGAGGATGGGATGACGTTTACAATATTTCTAAAGAATATATCCATCCTACTGCCGACGGAGAACTGGGGTGGCATAGTGCTAGCTCTACATCCTCTAATTTTGATGATGCATTGGAAAACTGGGAAAACCAGATGCATGAAGTCTCGCTCAAAAAATGTGGGCTCATTACGCAGTCGCTACACCATGTCACGACTGAGATCATTGATTTGTTGATATACAAAGGAATACCAGAACTATTTGGGTTCCTCGAGGAGTTTGAAGTGAAGGTATCTGAGCCATAGTGCTTCGTGGCATTAGGGGAAGCATTAAAGGCCACTCTAGCACGTTGGTGGGAAGTTCATAAGGAGACCATTCATGAATGGGCACAGTGTCAATGGTTGATGACTATGCACATCAGAGATATGGAGGTATATCACACTGGGAGATATGATGGACAGAACAATCCTTGTATTCATCTGAGGGAATGCCAGACGTTGTGGTCATCATGAACCAAGGATGAATGGGTCCATGCTTTTATTCACACATTGGATGAAATGACAAGGTCTTGGTATGTCTCAGTAGAACTATGCAAAGAAATAACTACTTGGGAGGAGCTGACTGTTTTCTTTGCGTATAACTTTGGATTTGCAGATGTCAATGCAGAGGTTAATAATGCAGTCCGAATTATTTGGGATGTAGTCTTGAAAGTTGTCCCCGTTTCATATCCTATGGACCTGCATGTGCATTACCACATGTAATCGATGATGGAATGCTATAACATATCTAGAAAGCCGAAGGATGATGATGAATTGTGCAATATTAATATTCCATATACTGAAAAAATTCGGGATGTCACAACACTGGATGTGCCGATGGATCCCATGACTCAACTGCTGAAGATTAATAAAGTTAACATTGGGATGGAGGAGATTCTGAAATTTTCCAATATTGGGGACTACTAGGACGAGGAGACCAAGGAAAAGATCACAGATCTATTGCATGAGTTTCAAGATTTGTTCCCGAAAAAATTACTAGAAATGAAGGGGATATTGGGTGACCTAGGGGAAATGAAAATCCCGTTAAAACCAAATGCAAAACCAGTGCGACAGAGGCCATATCGCTTCAATCCACGATATAAAGAACAGGTCAAGGATGAACTTGATTAGATGCTAGATGTAGGGATTATTGAGCCTATTGAATAATTAGAATGGATAAGCCCTATGGTAGTCCAAGACAAGAAAACTAGTGAAATACAAATTTGTGTCGATCTAAGAAAGCTGAATGATGCTTGCATGCATGATCCCTTTTCGACACCGTTTACAGATGAGGTTCTTGAGGGATTAGGTGGTCAAGAAATGTATTCTTTCACAGATGTATTTTCTAGGTATCACAAGATTAGAATTGCAAAGGAGGATTGCCATAAAACAACGTTTGTAACCGAAAGGGGTTGCTTTCAATACACAGTAATGCCCTTTGGATTTAAGAATGCACCTGCGGTATTGTCTTGGGTTGTTGTTGCTACATTTAAAGATTTCATTCAGAATTTTTTTCAAGTATATATGGATGATTGGACTGTCTACGGGATGATTAAGGATCACTTGGAAAACCTGCGCTTGATGCTGGAAAGGTGTCGACAACATTAGATCGCATTGAATTCAAAGAAGTGCATCTTCTATGCACCATTTGGGATATTTTTGGGTCATAACGTTTGTAAGTAGGGGATTTTGGTTGATCCAACGAAGATTGTGCTCATTCTGAGCCTATGTCCACCTACAAATACGAAGATGCTTCATGCAACACTGGGACACACTAGGTACTATCGCAAGTTATGATCTGCGGTTATGCTACGATTACCGACCCCATGGAGAAACTGTTAAAGAAGGATTCCACATTCATATGGAGCTAGGAGTGTCAAACTAGCTTCGACACATTAAAGGCCAAGATGGATTCAGCACCCATACTTGTGTTCTCCAATTGGAACAAGGAGTTCCATGTCCACCTCAATGCCTGGTCCATTTCACTGGGAGTTGTACTCATGCAACCAAGAGAAGGAGATCTGGATCATCTTATTGCCTTTGCTAGCAGGAATTTATCCTTTCCTAAGAAGAATTATACGACCATAGAAAGAGAAGGGTTGGATATGGATTATGTGTTGTCGAAGTTCAAACACTATCTCTTGGGCAGTCACTTCAAAATGTTCACTGATCATTTGGCTTTGAAATATCTAGTTAATGAGCCTATGTTGGGGGGGAAGAATGTTACTGGCTACTTCTTTTTCAATAGTTTGATTTCTAAATCATCATGAAGCTAGGACACTTGAATACCGGTCCTGATCATATGTCCCACATTGAAACAGGAGAAGAGTCCACCAATATTGACGATGGATTGTCGGATGCATAGCTATTCTGAGTTGATATCGTAGATGACCATTATGCAACGATAATTCAATTCTTGGCAACTGGATTTGCACTGGAGGATATTACGACCAGTCAAAAGAAGCAGTTGGTAGTGAAGGCTTCATATTTCCAGCTGATCCCTAGCCACTTATACAAACTTGAACTTGATGAGATCCTGCGACGGTGTGTTCTACCTCATGAACAAGGGAAAATTCTAGCAGAAGCACATGTAGGAGTTGCGGGTGGACATTATGGAGGATGGGCTACTGTGCACATGGGCTATGGTGGCCTACTTTACATAATGATGCCACAGACTATGCACAGAGCTGCGATATCTGTCAACGCGTCAAGAAACCATCGTGGTGAGATGAGATGATGCTTGTACCATGGGTAACTTTACAACCTTTTGATAAATGGGTTGTGGACTTTGTGGGTCCCATCAACCTACCAGGGAAGTGAAATGGTGCGCGATACATCATTATAGCAACTGACTATCTGACAAGGTGGGAAGAGGCTGCCCCATTTGTGGATTGCACCACTACGACAAAAACAAAGTTCATATTTGAAAGCATTATGACATTGTTTGGATGCCCTGGGATACTAATGAGTGACCAGGGCAGCTAATTTATCAATCGTACAGTTAAAGCATTGACAGAGGAGTTGTAGGTGCAGCATAAGAAAAGTACCCCATATCACCCACAAGAAAAATGGAACTGTAGAAGCCTTCAACAAAATCCTGGAAACCGCGCTGACAAAGGTATGTGGCTAATCGAGATGACTGGGATTTAAAGATCCCCGCAGTGTTATCGGCATATTGCACTACTTGCAAATCACTAACGGGGCAGACGTCGTTCAAATTGGTATATGGGAAAGAGGAATTCATGCCTATGGAATACATTGTTCCCAGTCTGTGCATTGTAGCAGCAACTGGCATGGCCAATAAAGCAGCACTTGAGGAGCGAGCAACACAGTTAGTCCAACTGGAGGAGGATCGCTTCATTGCAGGATTCCATCAGCGTGTCAAGAAGGATCGATAGAAGGCATGGCATGATCACCACATTAAAAAAAAACAATTTTCCCAAGGAGATTTGGTATTGCTGTACGACAGCAAGTTCATGAACCATCCATGTAAGTTACAAATGCATTGGTTAGGCTCATATCTTGTTCATTCAATTATTTTTGGGGGTGTAGTTCAATTGCAGCAGTTAGATGGAGTGGTGATGCCAAAGCTCGTGAATGGTACCCACTTGAAGCCCTATAGGAAAGGGGCAGAAGGGAGCACTACCTGAAGCACCACGCAATGAAAAAAAATGAGATACGATAGATAGATAACAGAAGAGTGCGCCAGGAGGCAGTGGCTGCAAAAGGGTAGGAGTCAGTAGCGCAGGTAGATAAAGAGACCATGATAGCCACAGGGATGCAATTTGGTCAAATCAGCGATAAATGTAGAAATTTAAGAGCAATTAGCCGACGACGATGGTTGAAGTAATGTGCATTTATGGCCGAGTAGAACGTTAGATCGCTGGTAGATTCGGGTCGTTAATGGAGGATTTGGTCATGATGACTACCGTGGATTTGGTAATGATGAAAATGTATTCGTAATTTGTTATAAAAATATGAGGGACGAGGGATGAACGCATCATTGAGTTCAGTCAAGTTTAGTGAAGTAGATCTGAGTTGAGTAAGTTGGAAGACTGTTGAGCGGTAGCTAGGGTGTCTAATCGGGGCGTGGTAGATTGCTGAGTGAGGATTTTGTGGTGTGGCATGCTGAGCAACCCCGACACTATGGAGATTTCTAGTGAGCAGGAGTCACCCATCTGTCCAAATGCTATCATATAAGAAGTCATGATTATGTCATTCCGATCATCTTCAATCCCCCAGGGAAAGTGGAAGGCTCAAAAACCAGGATCAACACCGCCACAGAAGAGGAAGACACACACCTCCATTAAGGCATAAGGGGAGGGAACTGTGTAGACAGGACCCTCCAATTTAGGAGATGTGGAGTCTATGGTGCCCAGGGGCATGTCCATCAATGATATCCCTGGATATCTCACTCCCATGTGACCTGGGGAAAAGTCCTGGAAGTTAACAAAAAATTAGAGGTATCAGCCGAAAGTGTCACTGCTGCCCGAAGGAATGCAGTGCACTATGGATATTATTCCCTCCCTGGTCAAGATGAAGTATGAGGACCATGACTTGTTAATGTTGAAGGAAGTATAGGATGAGCCCTTTGAGTCCTTTCCTTTGGTTCTAGGCGTGCCCATCGAGCGTATTCCACACTCATGGGTGAAAGGATTGAACAAATTTGGGTTACTGGGGATTATCAACATGCCCCATTTCAGGAGGATAAATGAAGCAAACACATGCATCAAACAAATTTTGGCATGTTTTCATGGTGAGACATTTTGGCTGGATGTACCAATTGCAGCTACATTATACCTAATTTCATAGATCGTGGGGATCGCAAAGGATGGGACAGACCCCGCTCAATATCTCAAAGGAAGAAATAATGACAAGAAGCTTGTTCAGCAATTGAAGGAGAGATACAGATTGCAGCGGGATGGCTGTGCATACCACACCAACAGCATCAACAAGCAGGCGTTACATATTGGAGCATGCATTTTAGCAAGTAAAATTATCAGGGGGAATCACCCGGTTCAGTGCAATTCGAGAGTGGTTGCTTATGCATGTCAGTGCGTTGAGGGAGTCCAAATGAATTGGTCCCTCTTCTTATTGAACCAACTAATGGAGGATGCGGTCACAAATCAGGCCAGGGAGAGTTATTTCTCTTATAGTTGGTTGCTAATCCTTATTGCTTTGGTGGCTTGGATGGAGCTAGAGGAGTATCAGCGATGGTTGTTGAAGCAGTCAAGGTGTGCAAAGGCGCATGA
The DNA here is from genome assembly GCA_001517045.1 of Pseudotsuga menziesii. Classification (NCBI taxonomy): domain Eukaryota; kingdom Viridiplantae; phylum Streptophyta; class Pinopsida; order Pinales; family Pinaceae; genus Pseudotsuga; species Pseudotsuga menziesii. The sequence goes on along the minus strand of LPNX010918323.1, from coordinate 227,970 downwards.
TATCAAAATTTATGGTGGTTCAAGGAGTCTGATCGACAGGATGATTGTATGATCCATTTTTGGATCTACTAGGAAGCGCTGCAAGTCATTACAAAAAAATCCCATGCTTATTAGTAGCAACAATCATCAAATATTAGAGGAACATGTGGTTCACTATCGGGCCTCATTCCATTCATATCCAGGCACAACAAGACCTTAATAGTAAATGGCTTCCAATGGATTATAAGTTAACTGACAATGAAGTGGAAGCAGTGGCTCAATACTGGCCTTCTGAATGGAGCGAACCAGTTATCACCGAGGAAATTTTGAAGGAACCCCCAGTCGATGCACCGATAGAGCCTACGTAGGAAGACCAGAGTATTCATGAATCTAATGGAGAGTCATCAATTGGCACCGATCCAGAAGTGCAACAAGTCTTAGAGGAGAGAAGAATCAAACAACACATGGAGTACAACGTGGGTAGTAGCACCATAACAACATTAGAGGCCCAGTTGTAGCGGCTCATTAAGGTGTTCATGGATTCATCTGATGCAGTTGCGCAAGTAATGTGCCATTCCATCCAGGAGGGATTTTTTGTGGTAAGAGCTAAGTTAGATTCTATTTATGATGCAATTATGAAGGCGGTACTGGAGAAGGTCACTGTGCAGGAATTCTTGTCGATTAGCACTGAGCTACGGTCCAGGAACGTTCAGGCTCCCTTGACTGCAATCGACACAGGAAGTGAGGAGGTGAACTCCACCCTGCAGTAGCTGTAGGGTGTTTCAGTGGATATAAGCAAGATGTCGACCTAGACCCTACTCCACATGCAGCGGATGGCCAACTAGGAGTTGGCCGACAAGTAGAAGGAGCTCAGTGAAGGGTATTTGCAATCACAGGGGGAGCGACGCAACTGAAGACAGAAGTTGAGGAGCTACACAAGGTAAAGGAACAGTTAGTAGTAGTAAAAGTGTATGAGGTTGCAACACTAAAGACAGTGCCGGATGAGATGAAGAGGAAAGATGATGAAGAGATTATCAATCTGAAAAAGCATACTGACCACCTAACTCTCAAGAATACATAGTTGATTGCAATTAGAGGCCAGGTAGAAGACGTTGTTGATAATTCCTGTCAGCGTATCTATGAAATCACAGTGGAACTTGATGTAGTTTCCAAAGCTAAGTGATTAGGAGAGGTCATCGTTGAGCTCCAGCTGCACAACAATCTTCTCAATTCTATGGTATACCCAGAAACACCACCAGAGAAGATTGCGGAATGTAAGGATGCCATCGAAGCGGTCACGACTCAGTTTGAAGCAATGGATCAAGAAGCAAAGAATATCACAAAGGCAACAACACAATTCTAGGGCAGTTTCATCTAGGATGATCAGTTAGACCAACTGACTACACAAGCATGGGAAGCCGACAATCAGTTGATGACATTGAAGACCACATTAAGGACAATGCCACTCATGATTCAACTTGCACGATCCATCGAGCTGAGAGAACTGCAGCAGAGAGCCGCAAAGGCACAGGAATGACAACACAAGTGCAGCACCCAACTGGAGGAATTCCAAGAGATTGGAGCACAGTTGGTTATTAAAGTAATCACCGCACTGTAGGTTGTGCAAGACGACAAGAAGATGGTGGATACCAAGTTAGTGGAGGACCCTATGAAGCAGGATCTGCTCGGTTGTCAGGATGAAGCTGAAAAATTTCAAGCACAGGTCAAGGAGATATCATAGCATTACAAGGATTTCAAGATAAAGATGACAAAGTACACCCTATCTACTTGACATGGCTCAAGGACGAGCCACAAGATTGTGTTGGGGTCGTCTTGGTAGGGGTTTTGATGTAGTGATTTACATAGCACCGAGGAGGCTGTGCAAGCTCATGCGACACTATGCAAGGCCAAGATAGTGTGATGGGAAGAAAAAAAACTATTTTTGAATATTTTATGCATCTTTTTTACCACATTTTGTGGATATAGGTCATTAGTGGTTAAATTAGTTAGGAGTTAGTTAGAAGTGGACCATGAATGTAAAGGCGTAATCCTATATAGATTAGAATTGAAAATGAATAGATAAGTTGTGATAGAAGACAAGTGGTAAAAGAGAGCAAGAGATAAATTGAATCTTGTGTTATCTGAATGCAACCTTGTGGGTCGATCTTTCTCTCGCTGCGAGAAAATACAACTGTTCTTTTTGGATCTATGCGCAGAAAGTAATATGATATGATAGATATTGAGCTGAATCACTATTATCCTTTTTCCATTTTCATATGTTGCAATGTCTTTTTTTCCATTTTCATATGCTGTGACAATTATCTGATGAATCTGTTCTACAAATGGATGATGTGATAATGTTGCGATGAACCAGTGAATGATGCTCTCTATTTAAATATGTGATTATATTGCTAGATCTATTATGTGATACCTGATGGATGGTTCTATTAGATATAATAGTTAAGTTGATGAAATGATTCTGCCCTAGATCCTCCTCCTTACTGCGGAAACTTGGTTCCGAAAGCTCTCCCTTGAACATCTCGGGTGATACTTCATCCGCTTTGTGGGTGTTGCTGGGAAGGGTAAAACCTGTCTGGGCCAGTGCTCAGGGAGATCACTCAGGTTGGGTGTCAATAGAGTGGAACCCCTATCGACGAGGATTTTTTTGTTGGGTTTGAGCCAACAACCAATAACTGATTGTCCTAAAGGATCCATTTCTCCAAGGACAAAATGCAACTTTTGTTTCTAATGTAGCTGGGAGCACTTCTAGTGCCCCTCCTGACCAAAATTATATCAACATGGTATGATATAGTACCTTGCTCCAGACAAGAAATATAAATTATGAGATGAAGGCTCCTCAAAAGGGTAAGTCGGTTGGTGATACCTCTAACCCTCTCACGATCGAGAAACCTCTTGATCTAATGCCTAAAATACCGCAAGGTGTATTTAAAAAGGCATTTCACAATCCAAACTCTAGGGATGCTTCTAACTACTCTGTGGTGGAATATTTTTCCCAAACTCCTTGTGAGATGTCCACATTGGAAGTTATTTAGAGTTGTCCCACTCAGCGGGATTCCCTTTTAGCAACTTTAGGCAGTATGGATTCCTCGAGTTTGATGGAAAAGTTCAATCTGTTAGATGTTAAGATGCGCCTACCATATCATGTGGCTTTGTCAGTAGATGTCATTCATGGTGGTAAAACCATTAGGCATACATTTTTTGATGAGGGTGCTTCCACATGTGTTATGTCCATTTCTTACTAGAAGGCTTCAGGTTCCTCAGAACTAGTTTCATCAAACACCTTGCTTACTACTTTCAACAGGAGGTCTTTCTGCCCGCATGGTATCCTACCAGCTTTCGAGATTAAGTTGGAAAGGAAAGCAGTTTCTGTTGAAGTGGAGGTGATTTATGGTCCATTGGACTATAACTTGCTTCTAGGGAGAAGTTGGACTTATGCCATGTGCATGATTTCCTCGACTATTCTTCGAGTGGTGGTTTTTCCACATGAAGGGAAGTTGGTTACTGTGGACCAACTCAATTTTGCTCAAAGGGGCTGTTTGGAAACGAATGAGTCCAGTGTACCTTTGGTTTATTAGCTTAAATTGGATACAGAGAGCTTAGGGGATGGAATGTATTCATCGTTAATGGGAAATTTTGATATCCCAGCCCCTATAAATTATCTAGGTTCTACGAGTGTGGGTAAGTCTATCGTGATGGTTGTCAATAGAACTAGTCCTTGGGTCCTTCCTAGCCATCACGAACCTCATGTGCTCTTATCGGTAGTGGAAGTGGCTTATAAATTTGTTGTAAACACCACTACTAATCCTATCTCGACTCCTTCTATAGTCTCAGAGGAGCCAAAAGAAGCTTACCTGCATGCTTGGGCAGAGAACTCTTTATATTCAGATGACTGCTTAGACGTGGTTTTGCCTTTAGATGAAGACATTTTGGAATCCATGAGTGGGAGAGATAATATCTATGAAGACCTTCACCATAGATCCTACTTTCTTCCAGAGCTGAGTAGAATTGAAAACTAGGAGTTCCATGTGAGGCTGGCAGATGATGTTGATCTATTGATTAATCCCTTTCCAAGGGAGGGAATTTTCATCGAGGGGAATATGGAAAATATTTATGTTACCATTCTTATCAACATCTCTGCAAACCCCAATGTCATCGAAAATGCACATATCGGAGTAAACTGCTATTCGGAGGAGATTGTCATCTATACTTCTTTATTTAAGGAGTTTCATGATGTGTTTGCATGGTCATGTGAGGAGATTCCAAGCATTGATCCATCGATTGTTGAACATGAAATACGAACCTATCCAAACGCTAAACTGGTTTGATAAAAGCTTAGACATGTTAACCCACGTAAGGCGACAGTTGTTAAGGCTGAAGTGGAAAAATTACTGAAATTTGGGTTCATCTACCCAATTGCCTTGATGGAATGGGTATCCAATCATGTTCCCATTGATAAGAAGCAAGGGACGATATGCGTATGTACATTTTCATGATTTAAACAAAGCATGTCCCAAGGAAAATTACCCCACACCTTTTATATACCAAATCATTGATGCTTGTGTGGGTAGTGAAGATTTTTTGTTTATGGATGGTTTTTTTCGGATACAATCAAATCCAAATCAAGTTGGAAGACCAACATAAAACGGATTTTATTTGGGCCTAGAGTACCTTCATGTACAAAAAAATTCCCTTTGGATTGAAAAATGCAGGGGCTACCTTTTAGCGGGAAATGAATTTTTCCTTCCATGACATTATGAACATTGTCGAGTCATACCTAGATGATCTACCTGCTCATTCTCGTAAGAGGATTGATCATCCAGATCACCTTTGATTAATTTTTTAACGATGTAGACATTACAAAATATGCTTGCATCCCCAGAAGTGTGTCTTCTATGTTGAGTCGAGATGGCTACTTGGGTTCATAGTATCAAACAAAGGTATTCAGGTGGGTCCTTTGAATGTAGAGGCCATTGTAAATCTTCCTCCTCCTCGTTCTATTAGGTAGCTTCAGAGCCTGCAAGGAAATTCTAATTTACTTCAACGTTTTATTGTTAACTATGCCAAGATCACTAAGGTTTTCATGCGCATGTTGAAACATGACACTCCATTTGTATGGGATGAAACCACACAACTTGCTTTCGAGACATTGAAGAAAGCTTTGATGTCATCTCCTTTGTTATGCCCATTAGATTACTCTCAAGATTTTATATTGTATTTGGTTGTGTTAGAGTCGACCATTGGGGTAGTATTGGTCCAGGAAGATGATAAGCTCCAAGAACACATTGTCTATTATCTTAGTTGTGCATTGGTTGGTCCTCACATTCAATACTCCCACATCGAGAAGTTAGCTTTAGTAGTTGTTTATGCTATGCAGAGGTTATGTCACTACATCCTACTGAGGACCACTACAGTGGTGGAAGACATCAATCCCTTTCAGTATGTTTTATCCCAATGCATAATCGGGGAGAATTCAATAAATGGATAGTTATTCTCCAGGATTTTGACTTGGATTTTCAGTCTACCAAATCTAAAAAATATTTATTTTTTGCAGAAATTATTGCAGAATTTCCAACGAAAGAGAATGTAGTGGTTGAAGAAGACTCATTCCCATATGAGTACATCTTTTTGATTTCCACCTCTGATCCTTGGTACGGAGATATACTTATCTATCTCCAGAATATGAAGTGTCCTATGTCCTTCTCGAGGGAAGAGCAACGTAAACTACACGTACATGCGAAAAAATACCTTATCATCAAAGATACTTTATACTGTATAGGGGTAGAATTTATTTTGCATCGGTGCCTCACCCATGAGGAGTTTGAGTGTGGCCTAAATGATGCCCACAGTGGAGCGTTTGGGGGTCATTTATCTGGGTTAGCAATGACCCAGAATATTTTACATGGTAGTTATTTCTGGCCCGCGATATTTAAATATTGTGTGTAGACTATGAAACGCTATCATCCATGTCATCTCTACACCAGGAAAATGCAATTGCATCCTGCTCCTTTGTTTCCCATCATAGCAGTGGACCCCTTCACTAAGTGGGGGGTGGATTACGTGGCGTGCAATCCGGTTTTGGATGGGGGGCACAAATATATCATTGTCATTGTCGATTACTTTACTAAGTGGGAAGAGGCAATTCCTACCTTTAAAGTTGATAGGGAAATTGCAAGTTTCTTTTTGTTCAACCAGATCATTACTCGCTTCGAAATTCCAAAGGAGATTGTCGCTTACCATGGCCGTCATTTCCAAAATTGCATGATGACTAAATTGGCTACTATGCTAGGGTTTAAGCAAGATCACTCATCTTCCTTCTACCCACAAGAGAATGGTCAAGTAGAGGCAGTCAATAAGATCTTGAATACCATTCTCAAGAGTACTGTCAACGCAACCCGGTCAAATTGGCACATTATGCTATATCCTGCACTTTGGGCATACCGGACCAATGTTAAAACTTCCACGGTGTTTTCACCTTTCCAACTCGTTCATGGCATGGAAGCAGTCACTACGGTTGAATGTGAAATTCCATCACTTAAAATTGCCATTCATGTACTCCCTGACACGACTGAATCAAAGGAATGTTTTCTACATTTGGAAAATCTAGATGATTGATGTAGAGATTCGTTAACGGAAAACAAACATCATAAGAATAGGGTTAAAAACCAATATGATAAATCGGTCAAGCCTAGAAGTTTCTTTGAATGGGAGCTTGTATTTCTCTGGGATCAAGACAAAGAACCCTTGGGGGTAGGAAAGTTCAAGTCCATGTCGTTAGGACCCTACATTGTGTCAAAGGTCTTAAAAAATGGGGCATATGAGTTAACTGATTTTGATGGAAATAAGCTGCCTGAGCCTAGAAATGGGCTTTACCTGAAGAAGTACTATGCTTAGGCTTAGTTTTACTTTATTTTATTTTTATTGCATGTATTTTTATGTACAATAGTTAGATGGTTAGTGTTTCTTATACCATATGGTGGTTGTTATATATTTCAGCTGAGTGGTTCATAGGTTTTGTGGATGGCGCTAGTCATCATACTTATAACCTGGCTTTAGCCGCATGGGTCATCTATTCACCCTTAAGACAGCTAGTTTTATCTCGAGGCACTTTCCTAGGTTCTGCTACTAATAATGTGGTTGAGTACATGGCTATTATTGAGTTGTTATGGGATTCCTTTCCATGTGGTATTACCCAGTTGAAAGTCAAACTTGACTCTCAACTGGTGGTTACCCAACTCAATGGATTTTATCAGGTGTGAAACCCTGCCTTGTAACATCAGTTTTTGTAAGTTATATTACTTGAAAGAAATTTCGATTATATCTCATTCAATCACATTCCACGAAATGAAAATACATTAACTGATGCATATGTGAACTGCATTCTAGATTGGCACNAAATAACCAGGATATATATATATATATATATATATATATATATATCTATATATATATATATATATATGTAAAATATGTCCATAGATAGGTCGAGTTTTTTATCGTAAGATCCAGTCACAACTGTATAAATATACAAAAAAAATTGGATCGCAATCCATAAAATTCCCATAGGTCTAGGCCTGATCATCAGCATCATCTGCTACAACAGCCTCTTCAGACTCCTTGTAAAATAGAACGACCTTGGCTACCCTCCTCAAGAGGCGTATCCAAGTGGGCGGAATCCCTACTACAAATTCCTGAATGACAACATGTATCCGATCAATCTATATAGTGGAAATTCCCTGGGTCATCTTATACATCTTTCCCTTGATAACTCTGAGTATCCCTTGGTCCCCACCCTATACGAGTTGCACAAACATCCCGGGGTTCCCATCAGGGTGTATAGATCCAACATTTGCATTTCAAAAACATTAAAAGTGGATTAAAACTCTTATACATATGTATATAATTTTATGATAAAAATTCATAAAAAGAAAAATACCTAGATCTCCCCATCCTCCCCTTGGCAGGAGGATCAGATCATTGTCTCCTTGGAAATATAATCCAAAGTAAGGAAACTGCTCAAGTGCTGAAAATTGCCTCTCCTACCACACATAAAAGTCATCATCGTATACACCCTGGACCGATCTTCTGCCACCTTGATGGAGGAATACCTCTCCCCACCTGGTCAGTCTAATATGGCGAAAAGAAAATGCTCGAAGTGGCACTATAGGGCTGATGGCAGGCACTCTCTCAAAGAATAATGCTACCAATATTCTAGAATATACAAAAATTCTGCAGTGTCCTATCTTACAGTTATAGAGTTGCTTCCTCATGATCGGGATGATACCCAAGCACCAATCGAACATAATACCATGTACACACTCCATTGCAACTCTCATTTTTTTTCCGAGTGGCAAGATGTAATGAAAAAGATCCTGCAATCCACACTATTGTACTTACCACTACCTATAGTGGGAAGCTGGTGATATGAACAATTGGGATTCATGATCCCCTCTTTTGGCTACCTGGTGTGCAGTAGGTGTCAACATAGTCTTGGACATTCATAGGGTCACCACCCCTACCAGTACCCTTGAGGTTCACAGGAACACCCCTACAAGACAACCCTGTAATGAAATACATGTCTTCTACAGTTATCTCCAAGATCTCACCTTGAAGATCAAAAGCATTGAGGTCGTGAACCCAATAGTCAATCAAATGCTCAAGCAAGGGGACATTGGCTCTCATTGCAGAAGTATAGAAGAACTTTAGTAAGCCACTTTGCTATAAATATTACACAGTGGGGCCATCTTCTAGAGCATCTTGGTCCATGTATTCATGCTCTCGTTCCCTCCACTCTAAAACCACGTTGAACCTACCCATTTGACCACCATTGATCATTAGAATTCATCCAATTCTTTCAATTTTGGTAATACTATAAAATTTTCTATGTCATGCAGTACAAGTGACTATCCTTTAGACAGGTCACATGTCACATGCAAGTTTCCCTCAAGCAGGTCGCGTGTAGAACATGTGTATGCGACTATCATATTTGCCTACCCGCGTGTATTACACAACCTTCCTAGGGCAGGCCCAAAACATTAAAAATTTGCATAAAAATGAAATTTAGAATGGTTGGAATGAAGGAGAGGGGAAAGCTAACCAACCTGACACTTACGGATTTTGAAATCATCCACCGCTTTGTCCTCACTGAGCAATCCAAGTCAGAGATGAAATATTGCCAAATTGGGTAAAAATGTCAAATGGTTTGATGTTTTAATTCTATTTTTGAACTATATTTGGGTTTCTAGTCTATAGTTTGAAAATTGTTTTTATGTTTGAACTAATACCATGTCTTTTTCCCCAATGCAACGGCTCCAAAGTTTTTAAAAATTCATTATCCTCTCATATAGGGTAGGATTTTGTCTTCCATATGTCTTTATGCATCTATACCTTGTCCATTTTTAACCCTAGGATTACCTCTTTGACCATGGACTATGGTGTTGAACCACTTTTAACTCATCTACATCATTGTTCCTCCGTTAATAGGGCCTCCTTTCCATGAGTACCCTAGTTTAGAACACTTTGTCACATTTGTTACTCATGACACATTTGTCATAGGTTTGAGGGAGCCTTCTTAGCTACTTTTCACAACAAATTGAGCCTCATTTTGGTATCTTTTTACAATATAACCCTTTTTATAAGGCTCCCCGCCCTTATTGGAGTTTCTTTAGGCCCAGGTCTGACTCCTCAAAATAGAATTGACTGCCGGTTAAACTTGTCCATTCAGGATCATTAAGAATATCTGAATGGGCATCCACATTGGTGGTAGTTTATCGCTCTTTTGGACCATGTGGAATAATACGAAAAAGGAGCACTCTCTTTTCTTTTGAATTGAGAAGAGTGTTCTCAGGTATAGGTTTATCACTTTTATCACTTTTCCAGACCTGAGCGACTAAACTTACGAAAAAAGAACCCTCGGTATGAGCTTAGCTTTTTCTTTTTTGTGCTCTGGACCCAAACATGGAAAATATTATGAGCGTACTTTATGTCTTTGTCATGCTCATTAAACCCTAAAGAACAAAGTATCAAGTTTACTGTTGTAATCCCCATTTCTCGTAATCAAATGGATCTTTTTGAGTTATCTTTCCTTCATTCACACTCGTAAAACTCAGGCTATATGTTGTTTTTGAAGGAGCATTGGGTAGGTGGTAGTTTAACATTTTTCGGACCTTCCTGACTAATTATGAAAAAGGTGTGCCTTACTTCTTCGGAAGATAAGAGAGTTCTTTTGTGGATTATTTTATACTTTTCCAGCCTCGAGAGACTAAATTGTACAAAAAATCACCCCCCTAGAGTCTTCTTCGGAGTTTTCAAACTCTCAAAATATGAAAACACCAATGAGCATGTACTAGTTTGGGCTCGTAAAATCTATGAATAAGTAACTTTATCAAGCATTATTCTCTCCCCTCTTCAAGCTTGTCAAAAATGAAGAGAGGCCTAAGTTGAATTTCCTGGACTTGTTAAAATTTAACAGGAAAGATAAGGAAGAAGTACTCTCTTTGGGTTATAAATAGTGGCAGCATTTCATCCTTGAACATAGCACTCTCTGAAATTTTCGATACTCATGTTTCAGTTTACACTTTCAGCTCAGCTATTACTTCTAGTTTCTTACTCCTCCACTTGTCCTTTATACATGGGGAATCTGATCATGTATCCTACATGATAGATAAGTCTAGTCGTCCTATCTGCAAGTTAAAATATTCCTTGGGTTATCTCTGTGTCATGCTTACTGTTCAAGGATCTATCCCTTCATTTGATTATTATCCTGATTCCATCATTATCCTATCTAATTATTACTTGTGTCTACCTTCCCATATCTAGTTCCTAGTCACTCTTATGATCTGTTGGAGGATCCATTTCCTTCCTCATCACAGTATGGTTTCTCATTAGTACTTCATGAAGACGAAGACCTAGAGCTTTGACGATGGTTCCTTAGGGTTGACTATCATTATTGGAGAATTCCTTTGCTTCAGTTGTCAGTTTCACTCATCATCTGACATTCTGTTGAGTTCCTTCCATGTTCGACTTCAACACATCTATTCACATGGTAGGGATTGTACTGGTTCCTTTGTATTTCGATGAAGACCTTAGTTTCACATTTATAACCTAAGTTGCACAAGATTATGTTATGATCAGTTATACGACTTCCAGATTTTGAATACTGATCATTGTATATTGTGGCTTCAATCCACCTTTGTAATATACGTAATCTTGTACCTGTATCACATGATGTAATCAAATATTGTAAAAGAGCTAGTGTTCCATTATATTGAACATGGCATCCTCAGATATGATTTTGTATATGACATTGATGTGTATCTATTTCAGGTACTTCCTCTGCTGCCTTAGACACTTGAGTTCTCAAAGATTAAAATATTGTAATATATTTTGGCCATCGCTTCCCTCTAACCTCACAAATTAGGGGCATCTGTTATCAACCAAAATGGCACTTCTTCGTTCGAGTACTGGCATCCAATATGTTGAGACACAAAATGACAAATAGGATTGAAGTAGCCAAAACATTATAGATGTGCATGACTGATGATACATAATATCCTGACTAGCTCAATATATTTTATTTGGATATTAGGGTTGCTTACACGAGTATTCGCATTACAACCCACATGTCACACGCAAGTGTTTGCACTGCAACCCACATGTATGTTGAACACACGAGTTTCCTTAAAGGAAGGAGGGTGTCACAGACACATTTCCTATATTAATACTCACGTGTACCTTAATTTAATGTTAAAAAATATAAATCAAAATTAGTCATAATCAATTAAGTCCCTAATCGTAACTATCTCAATTGTATCAACCATCCTAACCTTTGAAACCTCTCTATTTCCCTGTGTATAAATAGAGGGCATGGGATGGGGCTAATCAATCATTCTTAGAAGAGAAAAGTTATGTTGGTGGTATGCCTTTAGAAATCTTGTAGCATCAGAGCTCAGTGTCCTTGGTTTGCAGAGGAGTCCTTGTTTCAGAAGCTGGGTTGTAATCTCACCATTTTTTGTTTATAAATACAGAAAGTTCTTCTTTCAATATTTGTATTGTTTCATTCTTGTATATGATGAATTATGAATTATTTCAATTATTTTATTATGAATATGCATCTCATTAACTATTGATATATATATATAAGATATTGCTAGAAGAATTTGTTCTTTGCAGGTGAATTGGAGAAGCCCTGGAAGCTTTGGAAGAAACTGAAAGAGGAGAAAACAAAGCTTGGATCAATCGTCATAAACCAGGTTTTCCAAGTTTCCTTCCTATTTCTATTTCAATTTATACATAAACTAATTATCTGCAAGTGTTTTAGCAAGTTGATAACTTGAGAAACCCTAGGTTACAAGGGTGCATTGTCTTGAACAACAAGAAGACATCAAAAAATCCATTAACCAGCACTTGGGCCCCCTTCTCCACCCAACCATAACTTCACCAATTGTTACCCATTTCACTAGCCCCTAAGGAAATGCATAAGGGTCATTCATACTCAGATCTAGAGAAAATAGATCATAGGTAGTTCAGTTATCCTCCATGAGTTTATAGCATTCTCCTTTATCCTCCGGCTGATGATTCCTTTTCACATCAAATTGGGTAATGCAGGTCAGGTTTGTATTTGGTTGGTGGATTACAAGCTGGGTGCCTCCGTTGTGGATGCTGCAACATTTTTTGTGATGTTGGGTCTGAGAAATGATACCCCCTTTCATGATGGAAGTATACATAATTATTCCTTTAATTTCATTCTCTTATTGGACCTCTTATCCAGGAAGGACTTTCTCTTTAACCTTGATTATCTGAAAACTTTCTCTGAAGACATAAATCTTGAAAATTACAGGTAGCTTGATGAAAATGCCCTTCAATTGCAGTTCTATGTTCCATCTTCACTATATTTAAGGAGTGATGTGTTGTGAATTTCCCTACTGTTCAAGTTTAGTGATATCAGTTCACCCCATGGTTTGCATTCATTAGTAGAGGAATTTATTTATCCCACAACCAATAAGGGTTTTCAGACATGCACTAGTAAAAAATGAGGAGTTAGATACTACGTGACTAAAAATTCTAGTCACTAGAGGTTTTTCAAGTGAATTACTACTAAATATGAGAAATTTTAATTTACCCAACTACAAACGACTAAAATTAACAACTAATTTAGTCACTAGTTAACAAATATGACTAGATAATAAGTGACAGAGTTAAAAATGACTAACATAAATGACCAATTTTGTCACGACATAAAAAATGACTATTTATAAGAATATGAATTAGTCATTTATGATAGTCATTTTTAATTGTGTCATGGAAAATTGCAAATTTGACAATGAAGTGTAAATTTTGTAAATTGTCTACCTTTTCTTAGTAATATTGGTGCCATGCACCTCGACCTTACGAGATCCAACAAAACAATTACACAAATTTTCTCTTGACCATCATTTCAACGCTTAGTCAATTTCATGCATCAAGTAAATTTACACAAGAGACAAATATAATGGTGGGGTTGTCGAACTATCTAGCCCCGTTCACTTTGTATTAATAAAAGCTTTACAATTATGGATATACCATATACTGAAAATGCTCCTGCTGTGCACCCAACCAGTAAACACACTTCCATCTACCACAATACAAAGAGTCGATTTGACCCCACCTATGTGTCCAACTCTTAATACTATCAACCAACTAACCCTTGTAGATAGAAACTATCACGTGGACTGAACTCAATGGAGCGCCAACTTTCTAGACCGACACATCTTCTGCAACCCTCTTGTGTTTATGAGTTGAGCCACTTAGAAACTGTTCCTACGACTAAGCTCGCATGTCTCGATGTCTGTCACTTCATTGCTTGTCTGATGATGCTCATCAAAATCTACCTCTGTCCATCCTAGGTGTCATGCCTTTATACATGTCACAAGGGTGAGTGTAGGCCCAAAGGTGGGCACACCCCTTTTGTTAGTGCATACACTGGCTCTGGGACGACGCGCTAACTCCACCGGAGGGTCCACTTCCCATGCGTGCACGTTCGTCAGTCCATCGATCCGGCATGCTAAGTGTTGGTCGGATGTCAAGTGCATCTTCGTAGGCGATCGTCTCCATTTTGAACTCCCCCAAGTGCGCTATCCATCTTTCTCGTCAAGGTGTCAGGATTGTCTCTCTTGGGTACTCAGTCCAACAACCCAAACTTCATCAAGCGATTCCACTAAGAACGTCCCTGGAAACTAGTGTGGTGCCAAGTGTGCTTCTAGTGGAGTGCTTGGGTCCTTTGGACATGCTTGGGTCATTTGAACATGTTAATCCGTGCTTCTTGCCAAGGTGCGCCAACCTCTCTCTTGAGCACTTCAGGCTCTGTTGCACTGTCCTACACCACCTGCCAACATGTTGCTGAGGTGCCACACTCATGGGCTTGCTAAGCTCCACTTTGTTGGGCGTGGGATTCGTTTGTGGGAGCACGCCCATACTTGGTTTGTGCACCCCACCTTCTTTCTGTTTCTTAGCCACAGTATCCCCTTGCCAAGTCTTGCTAACCGAATGTTCGTCTTTCCCAACCAAGCAGCCAAGCCATCTCTTGGGCGGGGGTGAGGTTCATGGTTGTAACAATGATGACAACAAACAATGACGATGTCGATGATGCTTATGATGACAATGATGTTCTTAATGATGATCATGACGATGATCGCGATGGTGATGATAATGATAGTCATCAACACCAATGTAGAGTCAACGTCATCATCACTAACCTCATAATTTTATTTTTTAAATCCAAATTTATATTAAAATTAAATATTATTTTTAATTTTTAATTATTTTTTTTCAATATATAAATAATAAATAGTACATAATAAGTAAATAATAAATAATACTTTTAAATAATAATTATATATAAACAATAAATTAAAAAATAAAAACATAAAACAAAAGTATATAAAAAATAGCTTACCTCCAACAAAATTGGTGCAAACAATTAGCTTTTAATAGGTAAATAATAAAAATAAAAATAATATAATATTTTTAAATAATAAATATATGTAAACAATAAATTAAAAAATAAAAACATAAAAATATATATATATAAAAAAAACTTACCTTCTACAAAAATTGGTGAAAACAATTAGCTTTAGCCTCTCGCCAAAGTTCACTCCTTCTAACACAGAAACCCTGCCCAAGAGTAGAGCAACCCAGCCGACGGAGCACTGGGGTTATTGTGTCCATGTAGGGGAGATGAATGTCGAGCAAAGCAACCCAACCGAAGCACAGACTGAGCTAGAAACATGGATCAGAGTCGAGGAGAGCAGTAGAGGAGCCGATGCTTGCAAAATCGGTGAGTAATGATCCCTAAATATCTCTTTTAATCTTTCTATCTCTATTTAAATTCGTTTTTTCTCATGGATAAGTTTATTTTCCAAGCTGATCCGATCTCACAGATTGGGGTTATTGCTGAGCTAACCCGATCTCAAAATGGGGTTATTGCTGATCTAAGCCGATCTTAGGTTATTGCTCTTATGTAGAGGAGAGAAAGGCCGAACAAAGAAACCTAGTTGGATCTCAAGCTGACCTAACAACATGCAGTAGATCCGAGCAGAGTAATAGAGGTGCAAATGCCTCCAAAATTGGTCATTGAGTATGCTTGAAACCCCTTAAAAAATTTAATTGATTTTTGGTTTTTGTTGTTTCTATATTTGATTAGAATATAAAGGGTTTAAGGGTTTTTTACAAACCCTGTGTAGAAAGGGAGAAGGGAAAGGGGTTATGCAGTCGCTATATAATCAAAAGGCGGTTATGGGAAGGTTGAAAGGGTATAAGCGGTTATGGGAAGGTTGAAAGGGTATAAGGCAACTTGGCGTGTATGGTGTGGAAGCGGGTAGTATCATTCCATCCTTTGATCCCTTATATTGGATGCGGTACCTAGCTTCTTCAGCGATAGCTCCTAGCATCAGTCTCTATGGGAGAGTAAGCTTTGCTTTGCTCGGTTTCAAATCCCCTGGCACCTGTAGCATCAAGGGATAATGTAGCAAAGGTGATTGAAGTTAATCTAGCTAACCAAGTAGAATCAACAGCTTACCTGCATGTACCACATCGATCGGTAAATTCAGTTAGTCCATTTGTTTACGCAGATCGAGCAACAGTTGTTGGCCAGGACCTAGCAACACAAATAACATGCGTTCAAGGACCAGAGCCTTTGACAATGATAGTTTCAGCATTACGCATAGCATTTTACCCAGACACCTATGCATGGAGTGGTAGTAGACACATAGCCTCAGCTAGGAGAAGGCAGAATACTCTTTATTTTATTAGGAATCACTGCCAAGATGGGTCTAGGCAGGTCGTGATGCAGTTAATGAAAAATACCGATCCAACGAGATATGTCCGCATTAAAATCTAAAACTCATCGTCCACCTCCAGAAAACCCTTTCCAAATCTGTGTATTTACCATTCGTTATGGGTTTTACCCCTTCAATAATAATAATAATGTTGATGAATATGTAACTTCGGAATGTATTCACTTGTATTTCTTATGTATTGTAACCTGATGTTTATTCCATGATGTATTTGTAATGTAATTGAGTCATGTCATGCCCCGATGTTCTGATGGGGAGGATCTATAATGTAAACAATTCATGTCAAGTTATTGTGGGTAACCATCTTATTGATCAAGCGTTAAAGTCCTTGCAGTTCAGGGGCACTAGGGTTATTAGACTCTCCTAGAGAGGTTGGCCCTAGTAGGGTTTAATCATGTCGGGAATTAGTATAAATAGAGAGCTAGCCTCTCTATTTAACACACACTCAGTTACAGCGCATAGCTGAGGAAGAGAAAGACACTAGGGCAAAGAAGAAAGAGGTTACTGCTGTCGGGAGATCATCTTACTGTTTTGGGGTTTTACTTTTGGTGTTGATTCTATCTTTGAGGAAGTTGCGGGGTTTTCTCCATGTATGGTTTCCTCGAGGAAAAACACTGTGTTCATTGTCTCTTGTGTTTGATTGTTGTACTTGTTTTTCTCTCAGTTAAAGATCCTAACATAATTCTAGCTTGATTGATAAAAACTAACATGGGATCAGAGCTAACCTGAGAAGAAGACATTGTGCAGTTGCGGGAACTAGGGCTTCCTACTTCATGGATCTCTCTCCGCAGATTTTCAGCAAATGAAGGTTGGAATAACTCTCCTCCCTAGGGCACATCTTTTTGTCAAAGTAGAATCCAATTCTGAGGTTTTTCTGTTTTGGACCCAACACTACTGCCGAAAATTAGGGCTTTTCACAAAAGATGAATTTTTCAGTGAGCCCAGGCCTGGATTGATCTCTTCCCCAAAATCGAAGTTAGGGATCAAATTCAAAGCATTTGGTTGAACAAAACTCTGGAAAAGAAAAAACCTAATCTGCTCTTGAACCAGCACTGCAGGATTTCAGATCCAAATCCAGATCCAACATCTTGACCTAGTCAGATCTAAATCTTTTGTATTTTCATTTGAGGTTATCAGTTAAGATGTCTCATCATACCAATCTTGATTAAAATATTGAGGGAGTTGACAACTTCTGAGCTTGGAAGTATAGGATCTCCCTGGTCTTGGAAGAAAATGAGTTGGACTCCTATATCAATGAGGATGTTCCAGTTCCAGAGGGAGATGAGGCTAAGGCCTTACATAAGAAGAAGTTGGTTATGGAAAAGAGGATCATTGCTGATTCAATCAAGGATCACCTCATACCACAAGTGTCCTCCCTAAAGACACCTAAGGCTATGTTTGATTCCCTAACCAAATTGTTTGAAGGGAAGAACATAAATTAGAAGATGACTCTGAGAAACCAACTGAAAAATGTAAAGATCCAGAATGCTGAGACCATCCAGTCTTACTTTACAAGGGTCTCTCGGATCAAGGAATAGCTAGAAGCAGTAGATGAACAAGTAGAGAATGCAGAGGTTGTGATGACCACCGTGAATGGTCTCCCTAGATCATGGGACTCCTTTATTCAAGGGATATGTTCTAGAAAGAAGTTAGTCAAGTTTAGTAGACTATGAGAAGAATGCTCTCAAGAAGAAGCTCGGATAGCAGCTCGACAAGAGAAGATGGGAAGTGAAGATCAAGCTCTCACAGTACACTCCAAGAAAACTAAGAGAAGTTCTCATCACTCTAGAGGTAAGCATTTCTCTAAAAATAACTCTAGAAAAGACATGTCTAGAATCAGATGTTATACATGTGATGAAGTAGGACACTTTGTAAGAGATTGTCCTAAAAGACAGAATAAGAAAAAGAGCAACAAGAGAAGACATCATGCTCATGCTGCAAAGGATGATGAACCATTCAAGAAGAGAACCAGATATGAAAGTGAATACTCTTCTAGTGAAGAAGAATATGTCTTGATCTCTGCTCTCATGGGAAACATCACACATGGAAGCAATGATTAGCTTATAGACAGTGGGGCTTCCAAAAATATGACAGGATTCAAAGAGTTCTTTGTAAAACTTTCAGAACATGAATCACCTCACAAGGTGAAGCTTGGAGATAACTACCAATATCCAATAAAAGGTAGTGGGGAATCCTCCTATAAACTAGACTCTGGAAAGTCTATGAAGATGCAAGATGTATTGTTTGTACTAGGTCTCAAGAAGAACCTTCTCTCCATATCTACATTAGATGCAAAAGGAATGAGGGTTGCATTTATAGATGGTCAAGTCATCATGTGGCCAAAGGAAAGACTATCAATGATGCGGTAGTGATTGGAGAACAAGAAGGAGGACTGTACAAATTGAAGGGCCATCCAAAACAAGCCTTGTTCTATGACACAATAGAGCCAAATGAGCTTTGGCATAGAAGGCTTGCACATGTGCATTACATAGCACTACCACTGGCAAGCAAAGCTATTGAAGGTCTTCTATAAATTCAAGCAAAACATGATGGGGTCTGCAAAGGATGTACGAAAGAAAAGAATACAAAGAAGACATTTCCAAGTAGTGAGAGCAAGGCAAAATGAATCTTGGAAATCATCCACTCCGATGTATGCGGTCCTATGTCATCAAGCTCACTAAGCAGGTATGTATATTATGTTTCTTTTATTGATGACTTTTCTAGGAAGACATAGTTTTACTTCATGAAGAACAAAGATGAACTATTCAGCAAGTTCAAGGAAGTCAAATCCTTGATCGAGAATCACACTGAAAAAAAAAGATCAAGACCTTTCGATCAGATAATGGAGGAGAATTCACTTCAAATGAATTCAAAGAGCTATGTAAAGAATCAAGGATTAAGAGGGAGTTTTCCACTCCTTATAATCCACAACAAAATGGAATTGCAGAAAGGAAGAATAGAACTATCATGGAAGCTGCAAGAGCAATGCTTCATGATCAAGATCTTTCTATGCATCTTTGGGAAGAAGCTGCCAGAACAACGATGTATGTACACAACCGTACTCCACATAGAGTACTCGAGAACAAAACTCGTAAAGAAGTCTTCTCCAGCAAGAAACCAGAAGTCAGCCATCTCAGAATATTCAGATGTCCAGTGTACATACACATTCTAAAAGAGAAGAGGACTAAATTAGATCCTTCAGGAAAGAAGGGTATATTTGTGGGATACTCTGAAAGCTCAAAGGCTTACAGAATATACTTCCAAGGATTCAAGAAGATTGACATCAGTAAGGATGTGACATTTGATGAAGACACTGCTTACACCAAATCCAGAAAGAAACCTATTGAAGAATTTCAAGAACTATAAATACCCAAAATTCGTGATACAACCATGACTGAAGAAACTCAAGAAGAAGTTCAAGAATTTGAAGAACCACAAATACCTGTAGATCCACCTCCAGAGAAGAATCCTCACAAGAGGAAACTTGCTTGGGTATGAGAAGCTATCCAAGGTGCAGAAAGATATGGGGCTCCAGAAGAGAATCACAGAGAAAGAAAGAGGACCAAATCCTGCTCCGGGTATGTAGCATTACTATGTGATTTCATCGATAAAGAACCTTCCAATTATGAAGAAGCGTCAGAATGGAAAGAATAGAAGGATGCTATGATCGAAGAGTATCAATCGATCATGAAGAATGATGTTTGGGATGTTGTCCCAAGACCAGAAGGGAAGTCAGTTGTAACTTCCAAATGGATCTACAAGATCAAGCATGCTGTAGACGGTAGCATAGAGAAATATAAAGCAATATTTGTTTCTCGGGGTTTCTCCCAGAAAGAAGGAATATATTATGAAGAAACCTTTGCACCTATAGCCAGATACACTTCCATCAGATCAATACTTGCTCTGGTTGCAATGATCAAATGGATGTCAAGACTGCTTTCTTGAATGGTGTAGTAGAAGAGGAAGTGTATGTGGAGCAGCCACTTGGTTTCGAGAAACATAACAGAGAATCTCATGTATGTAGATTGAAGAAAGCCCTGTACAGTTTGAAACAGGAACCTATGACATGGTACGGCAAAATTGATAGCTTTCTATCTAGTTTGGGCTTTACCAAGAGTAAAGCAGATTCCAACATTTACTACAAGGTTGAAGATGGCAACCCAGTGATGCTCCTACTGTATGTAGATGATCTGTTTGTGATAGGTGTGGATGGGTTGATTGCTGATACGAAGAGAAATCTTGCTACCGAGTTTGAAATGAAGGATTTGGGTATGATACATTATTTTCTAGGTATGGAGGTGTGGCAGAGTGCGGATGTAATCTCCCTTGGACAAGGGAAGTATGCAGTAGAGATCCTGAAGAGGTTTTGGATGATGGACTGGAAGTCCATGACCACACCTATGGCATCGAACCTGAAGTTATTGAGTGATACTTCATCGGAAGTAGTTGATGCCACGATGTATTGTTAAATGATTGGGTCATTGATGTACCTGACGAACATGAGACCAGATATTTGTTTTGCTGTGAACACCTTGAGCCAGTTCCTAATAGATCTGAGACATGTTCACTTGACTACTGCAAAGCATATTCTGAGGTACCTAAGGGGTACAATTGATTATGGGATCAAATACGAGGCGAATCAGAAGATCATCTTAGAGGGTTATGTTGATTCAGATTGGGAAGGTCGTGCCATCGATAGGAAGAGCACTTCAGGATGTTGTTTCAGTATGGGATCAGGTGTGATCTCTTGGTTTAGTAGGAAGCAATCATGTGTGGCTCTGAGTACAGCTGAAGCAGAGTATGTCGCAGCTTGTTCAGCTAGTTGTGAGGCAGTATGGCTAAGGAAGCTACTGTCTGATTTATTTGATCTTCAGATTGATGCTACTTGTATACATTGTGACAACCAGAGTTATGTGAAGTTGTCAGAGAATCCAATGTTCCATGATAAGTCAAAGCATATCGAGATCAAGTATCACTATATCAGGGATATGGTGCATAGGGGAGTAGTGAAGCTCTAGTATGTTGCGACAGCCGATCAGATAGCTGATGTGTTGACGAAGCCATTGGCCAGAGTGAAGTTTGAGTACTTCAGGGAGAAGCTTGGTGTTCTCCAGATTGAGGTCCCTTCTAAGGAGAAGTGATGAGTCCCGAAGCCATTCTTACGAGTAGGTCAAATGTAAGGGCTGAGCCATTCCGTCATGGTGAGAGGATTGGTTCCTTCCATGTCAGTTATGAGTGCTAAGCCATTCTGATATGACTGTAGGATTGGTTCCTACATGATGAGATATAAGGGCTAGTGCCATTCTTGGAATGGAGTTGCTTGGTGAGTTACCAGGAATACTTGGTCTAGGACTGAGGGCCTTTCTGAGACGATTGTAAGATGTAGTCTTACATGATCAGATGTGAGCGCATGGCCATTCTGATGTGATTGAGGGTTGTTTTCCCACTTGATCAGATATAAGGGTTGTTGCCATTCTGTCACGGTGAGAGGATTGCCTCCTTCCATGGCAGATGTGAGTGATGGCCATTCTGACGAGTAGGTCAGATGTAAGGGCTATTGCCATTCTTTGGGAGAATGGAGGCACCTGGTCAGTTACTAGGTAGCTCAGTCTAGGACTAGAGACCATTCTGATGTGACTATAGGATTGGTTCCTACAAGATTAGATGTGAGTGCATGCCTTTCTGACGAGTAGGTCAGATGTAAGTGTTGTGCCTCTCTGACGAGTAGGTTAGATGTAAGAGCTGTGCCTTTCTGACGAGTAGGTCAGATGTGAGTGCTGGCCATTCTGACGACTATGTCAGATATAAGGGCTACCAAAGACCTAAGAGGAGGTAGGCCTACAACTAGCATGAAAAAGGGTTGGCTCTGCAGAAATTCCTGTGATGAGAAGAATCATGAGATAGCACATATGATGATGACCCAGTGATGATCCAGATCCAGTGATGATGACCCTGTGATGATCCATACCGAGTGATGATCCAAATCCAGTAGTGATGATCCAGATCGAGTAATGATCTAGATCCAGCAGTGGTGATCCAGATCGAGTGATGATCCAGATCCAGTGATGATGACCCAGATCGAGTGATGATCCAGATGCAGATGAAGATGAAGATGACGAGAACTTGACGATGACCCAGATGATACAGAGAAGAAGACTTGTGCTGAAAAACTATGTCGATAGAATACCTTCCTAGTTAAGAGGGAGTGTTGATGAATATGTAACTTCAGAATGTATTCACTTGTATTTCTTATGTATTGTAACCCGATGTTTATTCCGGGATGTATTTGTAATGTAATTGAGTCATGTCATGCCCCGATGTTCTGCTCAGGAGGATCTATAATGTAAACAAGTCATGTCAAGTTATTGTGGGTAACCCTCCTGTTGATCAAGGGTTAAATTCCCTGCAGTTCCAGGGCACTAGGGTTATTAGACTCTCCTAGAAAGGTCTGCCCTAGTAGGGTTTAGTCATGTCGGGAATTAGTATAAATAGAGAGCTAGCCTCTCTATTTAACATATACTCACTCACACTCAGTTGTAGCACATAGCTGAGGAAGAGAAAGACACTGGGGCAAAAAAGAAAGAGGTTACTGCTGTCGAGAGATCATCTTACTGTTTTGGGGTTTTACTTTTGATGCTGATTCTATCTCTAAGGAATTTGTGGGGTTTTCTCCATTTATGGTTTCCCCGAAGAAAAACACCGTGTTCATTGTCTCTTGTGTTTGATTGCTGTACTTGTTGTTCTCTCAGTTAAAGATCCTAACATAATGCTAGCTTGATTGATAAAAACTAACAAATAATAATAGTAGGAAAATTCACGCACACTTCAGGGTTTTTTACAAACTGTTATAATTCATTGTAATCTTAGTTGAGATTTTACAGAGCTGTCATATTTTCCTTTCAAAAAGATTTAATTAGATTTTCTTTGGATTTTCCTCGTCTCAAAATGTTGGTTCTCCAAATTACCGATAGGGTTAGACCGCTTTGGATTGTGAAAAACATAAAACTATACTTATTCGTAGAGTGAAGCAAAATTTGTAATGTCTGATGGCACCTGGTTTGGGTTGAACTGTCACCAGGTTTGGGGATGTAACGTGGCACCCGGTTTGTGGTTTGGGTTGAACTATCACCAGGTTTGGGGATGTAACGTGGCACCCAGTTTGTGGAGTAGGTTAAAAATACTATTACTCAAAGTTGTCATGAATCCTATTCCCATTATAATACAATCACAGAAGGTTGGGTGGGTGGCCAAAGAAGAACGACAAAGATGAGGGTTTCCATCCATAATCAAATCCTAAAGGTTGGGTGGGTTGCCTTAATTGGAGGCCTCATCAAATTTCCTGTCGTGACCTGCGTGACCTATATCCTGCACCACCTGCATAGGTGGGTAGAAATAATTTTACTTTTCTACGCACCAGAATTTCTCAAAATGCTATTATATGAGATAAAACAATTGAAGAACAAGATTAATGAGCAGCAAGGCTGCTTATTCTTTGCCATTAAGACGGTTTAAAATACTTTCTTATTCCCTTCCATTAAGACTAGTTAAAATACTTGTTCATGTTAAACAAATGTTAAATTCCAGACTTATCCTATGAACAAAGCCGTTTCTCTACGTTTCGGACTTATCCTATGAACAAAGCTGCTTGTATCTTTGACTATGTACTTATTGTTTATTTTATCTGTTTTGTTTTTATTACCGGTGGGTTATTTTGATGTCCGCAAATTCAAATAATAGTGCCTGCATCTATTAGTTACCAGTAAGATGGGAAAATCTATGGAAAATTCTTACTTATCATACAAATTTATCACATTTATAACGAATAATAACGATAACTCTGCATTCATTTTTATCTCTATTTTTTTAACAGTTTCGAAGAGAGATGTAGGCTCTTTTCCACAACAAAGATGATTTTCGCAGTTTCGAGGAGAGATGTAGGATCTTTTCCACATCAAAGATGAGTTGCCTGGGAATAGGTCTCGGATGATTTATATTTACCGGGGATGAAGGAGGACTCTTAAAAGTGCGGAAATGGGAAGCTTAGAATTGCATTTCTCCTATCCTTAATGTGAGCCCTTGATCTCCATGGGAAATACGTGATGCCTTTTCTTGCCCGGTTCTTGCCTATTTTAATTATATAAAACTAATGATGAACAGACAACAATAAATCCACAACCGAACAAGCAGAGTGCAAGGTGATTAATCAAAATATATACCATAGGCTCTTAAAGTTTCCAACTAACTGGAAAAATCTTTAGAACGCAATGACCATGCCTACTAAGTGTCATGCATGAGTGTGATAACAACTGGTTCTGGGTTACTAAATCTTTTGCTGGTGTTTTCTGCCGCCCCTTTCCACTGCAATTTGTCGCTAAGGTTTGAAGCAAACTCAACAGACTAGTAGAGGATAGTACATTGAATCTAGGAATTGCATCAATTCTTGAATTGATTTTCAACAACTGTAATAAAAGTAAAATTTCAGAAGTTGAGCCCCATTGAAGACAGATTCATTAGCAACTGTAACATATTGCAGAAAAGGAGCCTCTGATACAGGTACAAGAGAGAAGGCAATATTTTGTTTTCACACATAATTAAACTACGAGTTGCTTCACATAGGCCATAGGATCCAAATTGGAATTCTAAAACCTGAATGTTGTATGGTATGCATCTCACATATGTCCTTTTTCTTTGTATAATTACATGATTTCTGCTTTCGGGTTTTAGTAGGCCTTATCTTTAGAGAATGATTTGAAGGTTTGTAAATAATTAGGCATTGGAAAGGTAAATTAGGCATTGACAAGGTAAGTTGTGTTCTACCTTGTGTTCTACCTTATGCACTGTATGTAGTCATCCACTATATGTAGTGTTTTATGACAACATAAGTTCCATGAAAACCCAATTCCATAAGCATGATACTAAGCCTTGCTTTGATTATGTACATAATTGAACTGAATCAATTGGGATTATAAATCGAGGGACTGAACTCCTGTAGAATAAGATATATATGTCCAAAGTTTGAATTTGTGTAGAATAAAATGTCAAAAATCCAAAATTTTAGTTTCTTTATAGGAGCATATAGAATTCTTCAACCAAGAATACAAGCCATAAAGAGATACACCTTGCTGGTGCGGTTAAAGATTTTTTCATCCGGTGACCTGCTACTTTGTATTCTATCCCAGTTGTTCACATAGTCTACATATATTTCACGAATTTACCCACAAACATGAAAGAAGTCTTTACTGGAAGATGACAGAGGATAAAGCCCCTAGTGGTCCACTGAATGATATTGGTTATGTTTCCCATTTTCCCCACCTGGTTCATGAGCTTTCACGCTGAACCACAATCTCCTGGCTAGAACACTGCATCATAGCTTACTGTCTGGATTTAATTAACACAGATTAAAGGTCTTACTTTTTTATGTCAGCAAGTACATTTCGCAGTTTGGAATCCATGAAAACGTGATACAAAAAATAACCAAAACATTTACGAGTTTATTCTCCTGGAATTTGACTTATAACATATTGTAAGCCATAAAATTGGACATTAAAAAAATATAAATAACATAAATTGATTGAAAATGAAGGATCCCGGGAACTGTAATGTGCAAGCTCATAATTACACCAACCATATATATAAAAATGAACATCAACCTAATAGAAAAGCCAAATATTTTTTTATTTGTTAAGTTACATTTTGTCATATATATAAAACTGAACATCTAACCTAATAGAAAAACCAAATTTTTTTATTTTTCTTTGAAGTTTTTAAAATTAAAAAAAAAACACTATTCCTTATTTTGAAAATAAAAAATAACATAATTACATTGCTAAAATACTATATACTACTATCGCCTGAGACAATTCTATGACAACCAAAAAAATACAAGATTTCACTGCATGACTTATCCATCCAGAAAAATATGCCTTTTGCATAATGGTTATAAACAAAACAAAGACCGCGCACCTTTTCTATTCACGGCCATAAAAAGAAAACTTGAATTCTTAAAACTGTTTGTCCCAAGATAAAGTTTCAAAATAAGAGGACAACTAATGCGACCATCACCTAAAGGGTTGAATAACACCTTAAAATATTTTCCTTCTAGGTTGTTGGAACTTGGAATGACATTCATGCAGGGTTGGTGAAGTGACTCCATGCTTGTAATTGGATGTCTTTTGGGTTCATCAGCTGTCTGGAATCTGGCATTACTTTTGTCACACCACGACACTTGCGTTGACAGGTATGTATTTGTTTACAGTTTGAGACTATATGAATCAGTCTGTCGCCTTTTATAATAATCTACTCAAAAAACAAGACACAGATTTTTACTATTTACCCTATGTTTTACACATATACCAAGAAAAACCAAGACAATTTTTTATAATTTATGCTATGCTTCTAGTGAGAGATGTTTATTTGACCAATAGGAAACTTTGAGGCGTTATTTGGCCTCATATCGAGACCAATTTAATTTTTTCATGTTTCAACATAGGGTTCAAAATGCATTGAGATATTTAATTCCTAATACCATTTTCATTTACATTAATGCTATCTGGAAGATGGCATTAGTTTATAAACATAAAATGTTCGGGATCATATTTCCTTTGGCTTCCTTGCATATTTCACATATTTTGACATGTGGATTGAAATATGTTGCCATGTGAATTGTTTTGACATGTGGATTGTGGATTGAAATATGTTTACGTGTGGATTGTGGATTGAAATATGTTTACGTGTGGATTGTTGACCTGTAGATCCTTACATGTTTTCCATCTATTCCCCTACATGTTTGCATGTTTACCATCTGTAACTATGTTCACCCTTATCTACTAGAACTATAATTCCACTATTCTCTTCTACCATCTAGATGTCCCTGCTCCGAGAAGGATGACAAGCCCATGCCAAAAGGCTCACCACTGCAACATGGACTAAGGAACACCACAACTCACATTCAAGCCCCCACTGCGGCTATCCTTATCTCATGGTGGCTATCGTTCTCTTTCCAAGGTTTGCTTTGGATATTATATATAAGTTTACTCATTTTTTATATTATATATAAGTTTACTCATTTGTTCTATTACAGATCTACTCTATTATAGAGCTACTGAGATGCAGAAAGAGCTAAAGGCTCTTTAAGGATGGAAGCTTCACAAAAAAAACACATTCTGACCACTTTTGTTGCTCAGAATCCATTGTTCAAAATCAAGATTTTGAAGTTTCGTATAAACAATTTTTAATACTACATGAATTCAATTTATGCTAGATTTTTTACCTGTTTATGCGTTGGCACTCCACTTTGGCTGTCTGAATTCCACTCATTTTTTTTATTACAGATCTACTCTATTAGAGAGCTATTGAGATGCAGAAAGAGCCTAGAGTTGAAGGCTCTTAAGGCTGAAGCTTCACACAAAAAAAAACATTTTGATCACTTTTGTTGCTGGGAATCCATTGTTCAAAATATTGATTTTAAAGTTTCATATAAACAATTTTTAATACTACATGAATTCAATTTATTTACCTGTTTATGCTTTGGCACTCCACTTCTACCTGTCTAAATTCCACTCAAAGAAAATCACAGCATCCTAGACATCACGTCCAAGATATGACTCTGCTGGCGTCTTCATTTTCTCTAGAATCATGGAAGATATCTCCACGATTGCGAAGTATTCGACTTGGATGAGAGACTACACTGAAAGGCCAGAGTTTCATGTCATAGCTAACAAATATGATAACTCGTGCAAACTAATGTAATCCATAATTAAAGTATACACCATTAATTCATTATGCACCACAATACAAATAGCTATCAGTAATTCAATCATTTGCTACTAATAAGAGGTTGGGTTTCCAGTTTAAATTTTCAGTTTTTCTCTTATAAAAACCCACAAATTGTTTTTTCCAAAATCGAAGTAATGCTGCCCCATTATTATATCAGAGTGAGGGCTATCTATCAACGAGCTCAATGAGGTGGGCTACGTGGGGGGATTCCTCTATATTAAATAGGGGATTTGGCCATACTTGCAATGCCAAAGCACAAGCTCTGACCACTAGTTATTACTAGCTCTGGCGGGTGGCTATGATTGACGCTTAAGTCGACTATGTAGGTTGGCTCTGTGGGGATGGACAACAGCTAGATTCAAATACACACCTGATAGAGAAATAGAGAAACACAGATCTTAATGCGGAATATGAAAAATTAAATCTAAAAAAGTTTTTAATAACTTACTTTATTTAGCACTGATTAAGCTTTTTTTTTACTATTCTATGAACAAAATAAAATAAAAGCAATCACATTAATAGATGACACAAGAATTATCCTGGATAAAACCAAATTGGGAATCCTGACCATGCCATGATCCATCTATCTTCTTTTTTCCCTTATCGTCCTGGACCCGCGTGAATGCGCACTTCTTTTCTTTACCTTCTTTAGTACGTCCTGTTTATAATTGGGCAAAAGTGCCATTTCTAGAAACGCCGCCTTAGAGTGGACAAGCTACATCCATTTTATTGCAAGAAATAACAGCAATGGCGTCGGGATTACTACGCTTCCTCTTGGAAGTTCTGGGTTTCTCTTCCTCTTTCGGTTAACTCCACATATTTAAATTCACTCTTCTACTTTGTATTTTGAATGCGAGATGGATGAAATTTTACTGACAATTAAGCAGCATCAGTGAATGCTATATTCATCTCTTAGGGGAAATCCATGGGGATCTTATATTGCAAACTTGAACCCTGAAGAACACATGCATATTTATAACTTGAGGTAGGTCATTGGCTGAAATGAAGTGTTGCATCTTCTTTAAGAAGCTACCAATTGTACAAGGATGCAACAGCTCTGTCACTCATCGTACTTTTGTAAGGTCTCTTCCGTGTTTAGTCTGAAATGAAATTACTTGCTCAGATATTCTCTTTCAGATTCCTTCCGGGTAATTGTCTCTTTGCACAAAATCAACTACCTCTCTTTTCCACATTTGGGCAGACCCTATGGACATTAAACAAACCCTATGGACATTGCAGAGGAACAACAAAACCAAGAAGAAAAACCAATTATGTGATTCATTTTGATGTGCGTGAGTTGTTCCTTCTCTACCCTTCATCGAGTTGGTCGTGGTATACAAAGTTTACTGCCTTCCCCCTTCCTACCACCCGTGAATACTATTTGCTTTAAGGACTACACTTGGAGGCAGGTCTAAAGACGTGTGTATGGCATGTATAAAGAAGCAATAGGTGAATGTTAAAGTTTACTGCCTTCCCCCTTTCTACCACCGGTGAATACTATTTGCTTTAAGGACTACACTTGGAGGCAGGTCTAAAGACGCGTGTATGGCATGTATAAAGAAGCAATAGGTGAATGTTATTTGTCGATCATTTTGCAGCTAAGGTAGCCTCTTTATCTTTTAAATGATGGCTAAGGTAGGACTTTGAATAGTTTTTTACCTAAGTGGCCGTCTGCTCCCTAATTATTTAAAGAAATACGATAATTGTTTTTTTGAGAGTATTGCATACAATAGTAATAAATCATGTACATTTTTGCTACTTCAAAAATCTATTGGCACATAGCCCAAAAGTGATAGAACATGGTTACACATGATTTTAGTCGAGCATCTTCTTAGAGAATTCATTATGATGGAATTGAATTCGTAAAATATTAAAATGAAAAAGATTTTACATACCTAGATTGTCAACTTTGAATCTTATGGCAAAATCCGCCATCATTAAAGAAGAGTGCACTAAGAACCCGCAATTTACATCCATGTCAGAAAACCTTATCACCATTTTGTATTTTGCCACCGACTTTCACACTAAAAAGTAAAATTGCAAACCGTTATTATTTTATGATGTGATGAACATCGTTTTTAATTTTTATATCATCTTTGTCCAGTAACGGGCGACAATTGTTTCCCCAAAACATCATTTTGCACTATTTAAATTAAATTTCAGTTTTGGTTGTAAAGGAATAAAACCTTTAAATTTAATGTACTGCTAGTCCATACAAATTGCTGCCTTTGTTTCACTATTGAAAACCAATTTGCTTAGTTTCACAATTGAAAACCAATTTGTCTAGACAAGTGACAATTTTGTGCGTATTTTGAGCTGGATTTTGGGTGTTTTGGGAAAAAAATTTCACAAAATTTTCCAACCATTCAAGAACGGTGTCATATTTTTAGCGAGTGATGGTGTCTGGGGTCATTCGCTCTTACAATCCTTGAAAATCATAACGATCTGCTCATTGTTATATTACACGTTGGTCTTAAAGTTTATGAGGTTCACACCAGCGTTTCAATGTTCAGTAGTGCAGTTAGAAAGGATGAGTACTTTCATTTTTGGCAAATTTCCATTCTTTAGGAGTGGAAATTACAAATTACATTATTACCGTCTCAATTTTCTACCTATACTTTCTCTGAAGCTAAAAACTATACAAACAGTGGTAATCTCAATTTTCTACCTATACTTTCTCTGAAGCTAAAAACTATACAAACACCACTGGATTACAAAGAAGATAAAATAACTTACAATTTGTGCCCAAAATGATGACAATGAAATGATAAGATAACATCTGATTATTTCAATAAATAAGAAACATATGGAATGAAATATCTTTTCACGTCCCAGTGGAGACCGCAGTATTTGGCTGGGTAAAAACACACAATAGACACCTCCTCAGGGAACTGAGTTTCATTTCACATGACGTGAAGCAAGCAACCATCTTCTTGGATTAAAAATGACAAGACGCTAAACCAACCATTTTAACTTTGAAAATTGTTTTAAAAGAAAAACAATATCGAAATTTGTTAAAAAAAATGGCCTTGCATGTCATTGTGCATGTCATTGTCACGCAAACGCCCTCTGCAAGAATATCAAATACCATGTTGCATCATGAAAGTTCTCACCAAACATCCTTATCTTCTCAGCCTTTCTCAATTGCTATAAATACCATTCATCTATGACCTTCTTATACAACACACTTAGGCTTTCGGAGCTCTCTACTACCCAGCAGAACATGGCTAGTGTCGGGATGTCTTTCGTTTGCAACTTATTGCTGCTTCTCATTGTTGGCTTAATTTCAGCTGCTAATCAGTCAGCTACTTCATACTATAAATATGCTCCTCCAAAGCCATATCCTTATACATCTCCTCCTCCTCGATTTCACGTTCCTTCTCCAATTCATCATAAGCCACCTCCTGCACCCATAATAGCTCCCAAGCCTCTAACAGTGGAGAAACCTCCTCCCAAGGCGGTGCGAGTTTCAGTTCATCTCTGAATTCCACTTACATATTTGATTGAGATAGATATGAAATTCAAGTATGTTAATCGTTCAAACAAACAAAAAGAATTAAACATATAAATTATGATGCATAATGGACTGAAATGGATTCCTCATACCGCTAGCAATTATACTGCTTAATAGTGCTTGCAATCCCTTGGGCAGGGACTTAGTTGCTGTGCAACTTTTCCTTGTTGAGTATGATTTGGATTATTTTCTAGGTAAATCTAATATATGGGAATCGCTTAGAGTACACTCTTTATCGTAGATATTCATTCGTGTGTCTGAGTATTTGCGAAAACATTATATTTGACATTTACAAAAAGAAAAGGTGCAAAAGAAGGTAGAGTCTGGCATGTATATACTAAGGTTTGTGAAGTGAACTATAATTATCACGATGGAAGGATTCCAATAGTACTTTTGGAATGTATTTTATTTAATGAAATATTTCTTCGCCTAATGTTCAAGCGGATTCTTGATCACAACGTTCCCTATCCTATGAGATCATAATGAAATCAATAGTGTTCAGGTAATCCTTTATTCTTCAATAACTACTACCAAGGGTAAATATGGAAACTCAGTTGTGCCTATGAACCAGGGTAGTTGGTTCCGGGGATTGATCGCCAGGCATTATGACAATTCTGCCACATGGTAGCATAGTTGAGCATTATGACAATTCTGAAATCCATTGAGTGAGCATCTGAATGGATGGGCTATGCTTGCAGATTAAATTTATACATTTAATCTGATATGCATGAATGACCTAATTATCTATTTACTAGACTATCAATGACCTGATGACCATATGAAATGATTCGGCTATATAACTACTTAGATATCTCGTTACCTTATGGACTAATGATATAGCTTTATCTTACTAGCGAGTTATGAACCCGCCTTACCTTTACCATGAACCAATCTGATAAAAATATTTCTCCCCTTTGTATAAATGATGTAGTATGTTTAGTGTATGCTTTATGCTTTTGTGTCTAAGCATGTTTGATAGATGGGTTCTCCCCTAATGCCTCTTTTATGAGGGTTTGTACTTATGTAACTGCCTTCTGCCTTTTTTCTGAGACTGAATACGTGTTAAAGGGTTTCTATGCTATGAGTTTTTTTATTGCAGCAACACTTTAGTGTGGGTTGTTTGTTAAGAATTCAACTATAAAGAGTGTAGCGAGTGCCGGGTTATACGTGGTCTAATCAATGAAAAAGTAAAGAAAAAATTCTTCCTAAAGTTTCCTGGTAGAGGAAGCTGTCACGAGGAGGTTATGCTATCAGCATGACCCTTTAGCTGCATTGGAGGTTAAACTAGGATTGATTTCGATGTTGAAGATGATTTTTGCATTGATATCTTTTATGAATAAATGGATCAAGAGAGGATATATGTGTGTGTATGTATGTATGTTCGAATTATATGTTTTAATTTCTATAGGGTTATACAACTAGATTGTAAAGGAAAAGTTGGAAGTTATAATTTCACTTACATAGAATGGCGTTCTAATTATATTTTGAATTTAGATTGGAACTTAGTGTATTGAATAAGTATTAATTAGTTTATATGTGAATTATTATTTAAATGTCTATTAGAAAGATAACCTAAATGAATGTATTGAAAATGTTTAACATATACAAACAAACGAATGTTATTATGCATTCACAAGAATGAATTTTGGAATTACATTCTAGATGCGTATTATATAGAGAAAGTATTTAATATCAAAGAATAGAAGGGAATTTTTCGCTTACTTAAAGGCTCACTCATGGTTTTCACAACCAAGAGTTGTATGGTATAAAAATATACTATATACTTCAAAAGATTTCATTTCACAATTCCTATATATATATATATATGTATGTATGTATATGTATATGTATATGTATATGTATATACATATACATATACATATATACAAGAGGGATGCATTTATATGATTATATAAGATAAAAAGTATTGGCTTTTCATAGATATTATGGATTTGCCAAGAATTAGTAGTCTTAAATATTCTATAAAAATTTGCAGTGTAGAGTTATATATATGTTGTATTGTATGCTTAATAGAATTAATATGTATATATACATTGTATTATAGTTATTAAAGAATTACAAAATTATAATGTTATGTTGAAAGTATTTCATTTATGCACTGGGTATAGTGGGAAGAGTAGAATTATTACATTCATCATAAATAAGGAAGGAGATGTAATGTCATATATATATTAATTAGATTATATATTAGATGGAAGTTTCTATCTTATGGTATCTATAGTAAGAATAACATCAAACATATGTGTTTGGTAAATTACTAAATGACAAGAAAGCCGATAATTTTCTTTAACTGACAAGACAACAAAATGGTCTCTTAAAGAGACTTGATAGTTGTCGAGAGAGTGAAATGATTTGAAATTTAGGAAGGGAAATATTGATGCAACCAAGGTGATGAGATAAACACAATAACATTAAATTTTTAGTATAACGATGTCATTAATGAAAATTAAAAAAAACTTACAAACTCAACTTTAAACATGATATAGCAATGGGGAAAGGAAATTTAGCAAACCTGTCGAAGAGTTCAATTGAAGATGCTTTTGACAAACAAAGGATAGAGATGATTTACACAACAAGATGAATGCAATGATGTTAAATACCCAACATGATGAAACCTAGATGAAAATATTACGAGTCCTTGGGACAAGGTTCAATGAGACTATAAACCATATATAGAAAGAGACTTGGCGAGTCTGCCGAAGTAGTCATATGACATTTATTGGACTCTACATTTAATAGACAGGTAGAGTAAATTACTACTTTCATGTTTTCAATTTATTTTTGTTATGTTTAAACAGTGGCATTCCAAGTGGGAATTTTGGACAAAGTTGAACAGTTGTGGGAGATTTGTTAGTTCTCTTTTAAGGTATAAATGATAGTGGGATTGACATAGTCTATCTTTAACTTTTATTTTATTTTATTTTATTTATGTATCAATCTGAACATGGTTTCTTTCCTTGATTGCAAGTTAGTGGATGTTTAAGTCACCTCTAAATAAAATGATCACATAAGTATTCATACTTCTTGTCAACAAGGAAACTCAAAGGTATTGTTGCTAAGATTTCATCTAATTCTCCTTTCCATTCTCATTCTTCTTAATGTGAACTAGAATTAGTTGTATATTTCTTTTTACTATTCTATATACATTTTGGGTGATGACTTGCTCCATTTTCTCATCCTTTGCTTCTATATAAACTGAAATTCTCCTTTCCATGACATCATCCACCACTATCTTCAAGTTACTTATGAATTTTCAGCCAAATTCAGATATCTTGGCATGACTCTAGATGACTCAGTAGATAGTTTAACATTGGATGCATGCTTTCCATTCCTATAAATTTATGGGATTTTTTCATTTTGCATTATTCAAGCATACATAATAATGATTATCAAGTTACTATAGATACATGATGGTTTACCTTGTAATAGTTCTTCAAGTCTTTCAATTGCATTTATTAAGTACAAGAAGGACTTGAAGGATTAGTATAGGGTAAGCCATCATGAATCTATAGTAACTTAGTAATCATTATTTTGTATGCTTGAATGATGCAAAATTTGTTTGAATATCATCATTATTAAGCAATAAAAATTTCTTAAAGGGTTCTAGCTCAATGTTAGAGCACTTGCCTAATTATAGGAAAAATGTTGGTGGTTTGATTCGTCTATGCCCTATCATAAATTTGTGACTACAAAAATGACTAAATTCGCATATATATGACTGTTAGTAGTTAATTTCCTATATCTTATAGTGTGACTAATGTTTAGTCGTATTTATCTTAGTCATTAATATGTTATCATCTATTAGTTTATTTAGTCATATATTTAGTCATTAATTGTTGCAATCCGTGACAAAACCCATGACTAACTAAATGACTAAATCATTGACTATCAATGACTAATAAGTCAACCTATTAATGACTAAGTGAAATACGACTAAGTTAGATAAGCTATAAGATAGTGGAAATTAGCTACTATTAGTCGCCGACTCAAAAATAGTTGTTTATAGTCGGATTTTAGTTAGTTTTTTAGTCATTTATTTCTCATTTTGTACTAGTGAAGGGTCGAAGCTTTTGATGGATGTGGTGGGCGACCTGAGTTGGTTCGAAGCTTTTGATGGATGTGGTGGGTGGCCTGAGTTGGAGGATGAGGAGAATATTACATTTTTGGTGAGGGATGAGAAAATTAAAACTATAGGGATCGAGAAAGATCTAATTTATCTTCACAAGTTGTTTGGATAAGATATTGCAAACCGTGTGATTGTTTCCATTAGAAAATATCAATGAAGCTAGCAATATCAGAAGGTATGTTGAGTTGTGCACCCATTATTTATTTTTATGTTTAGGTGGTTACCGTTATATTCCTATCACCCCCCTTCATACACAAGATATTTTTCTCATGTTTCCTTAGATTTTCTATCTTTTACGTCTTGGATTCATTATATTTGGTCTCAACAATCTATAATTGAGATTTTAATACAATTATTTGTCTAGTGCTCTGTTTCTGTGTTCATTCAAGGAGGGTATGCCGAAATAAAGTTTGATATTATTGTAATTTGTGTTTGTTTTTCTACCCATTCTATCCTCCAATTCCTACTTTCTACTTCCTATCAATTCATTCAAAGATTAGTAAATTAGCGTTATACTTCACTAGTCTCTCTTCTTCCTTTTTTCAAGTAAAGGAAAATAAACTCGGCAAAAAAATTTGGACTTTAAAGTTTCTCTACATGTATGTCATGTTTATTTCGAGTCCTAGGAAAGATCAACGTGCAATAGGTAGAGGGATTTGTGCTTGTGGTCTTAATGTAGATAAACCTATTTTGGAGCCTCGAGCAAGCCATATTACAATTCAAAAAAAAAATCAATCTTGATATTCCTAGCACAAACATCCTCTCATGTTATCAGTTGGCTCTAATGCTCTCATTTTCATGTTTTGGTTCATTTCAATGGACAACAATGTGGAGCCTGTGAGGATCAAAACAACAACTTTTAATAGAAACTATTTTGGGGTATTAAAAATTAATCTTGCACTTGAGACTAGGTCATCATGGTATATGGGATTCAAAGAATTATCAATATGGATTTACAATGAAAAAAACTCGGTTTTATGAGAAACTTCAAAATTCAAAATCCCAATTTTTGTAGGAAGGTCGAAGTTAATACAAAGGGCACATCATGTAAGAGTGCCAAAGGTATGTAATTGGCATGTTTAATTTAGTATCCAATTAGGGAAGTTCCCTTGGTATTCGTATGACATTAAATCAAGATGAAAAATTGGACATTCTAATTATATTTCCTTGAAAAGCTTATATGGAGATGATATTGATGCACGATTAAGATATTTTCCTTCTTTTCTTTGTATGTTGAATTGAATTTATTTAGCTTTGAATAATAGGTCAAGATAATTTTCATGAATTTTAAACTCTAGGTTATCTCAAGGATAAAGGAGTTGTTGATTGAAAAATGAAGGGGTTATGCTTGATTGAAATATTACTAGAACATCCAATAATTTAATATTTATAACAATTTTGATGATCTGGCTTATTTTGTAGTGAATCCAAATGGTTACACCTAATTATTATTCATAATGTGTATTTGGCTATATTTGACAAGATTTCTCTACAATTCATTCAGCAGTTACTCTCTTTATTTCCTTGCATTT
This sequence comes from Pseudotsuga menziesii, assembly GCA_001517045.1. Classification (NCBI taxonomy): domain Eukaryota; kingdom Viridiplantae; phylum Streptophyta; class Pinopsida; order Pinales; family Pinaceae; genus Pseudotsuga; species Pseudotsuga menziesii. The sequence goes on along the minus strand of LPNX010918323.1, from coordinate 190,674 downwards.
TCCCCATTCAAATCCAATCATATTATAGCGACGGAATATATAATTTAACTACACAATCCTTCCAGCTACTATATCGGAACTCTTAAATTTCATAGACAACAATTGCCAAATATCATTTCTTATATTTTCACAACATTTTCATGATAGTGAAGATGATGCTTTGATTCTATATCAATCCCTACATGCATATTATGGTAAGAGAAAAGCCAAGATATCAATGCACCATATCCCTACCACTCTTAAATATTTTAGCACATAGGAATCACTGCAAATTTTAAACTACATCCATTTATAGATTTTATGAATCCCTCTCCTTGAATCTATAAATTTTATCACTTACATCCATCAATCACTATTTCTTTGCAGACTCTGGGATCACTCCAAATGGATCCCTCTATCTATTTATTCTCTATTCCATGTTTCGTATATATATGACACATATATGAATGAGGGATGGATAGTATTTCCAGTTTTGGAACAGGCATATCTGTTTGTCTCCTCCTATAGTACATGTGCCATCATTTATGTCTCAATAGAATAGCTATGAACAAGATTTTAGGTTAGTTTTCATTGTATTACATCATAGACTCGCAACATAATTTAAACATACAAGGAAATAAGGCCCACCTAACAAATATTGTTGAGGAAATTTTATGCTTGAAAACATATGAGAGGCTTTAAAGTGGGTTGAAAAATGGTTGTCCTGTAACTATCTAGGGAGAAATAGAGGTTGGGATCTCCCTTTTAATCACATTTAGCGGTGGAAATTATAGGACCAATGCACCTCTAAAATTGCACACTTTCAAGCTAGAAGAATGAGAAAGAAATAGTTTTTTAGTTGGAAGATTCATGGTACTTTTACAAAGGGCATAACTGAACTACAAGAGTTTAGAAAATATAAAGGGCCTCCTAGATTATAAATTTAACTCAACTTACCTTGAAATAAAATATCAATAAGCGGGTGATAGATCCACTTTTCTCTCCAATAACCAATAATAAAAGTAAAACACATTTGGAAGCTTCTAGATCCATGCTTAAGGGCCACTAAATTCCTCCTCAAAACCGGATTCTCCTCATTAAAGGGAGAAAATTTCATACAATAGGGTTTGAATTCTTTCTTGCCACCACTTGTCACTTTCCAATTTACAGTGTTCCCTTAATTCATGGTATTTGATCTTATCTTTGGAGAGAAAATGCCATTGAATTATGAAGGGAGTTCCTCCTCTTTTCTTTGTAAATCATGCCAATAATTGATTAGATGATTTATCATGCCTCCAAATATGTGAGACATACCTTGAACCATGTGAAATATCTCATGATATACCTCCAAATTTCCTCTTGAATGGGGTGTCCTTCTTTTGCGGTCTAGATGTAGAAATAATAGATCAATGCTATGTGCAATGATGTTAAGAAGAAGCACAGGAAATAGATCTTGCTACTAAGAATTCTCACAAGCGTACACAGGAAAATAGAGAGAAGAAAAAAGACTGAATCATATGAATGAAGAGATGAATTTTGGTGTGTATCCTTCCATTGAATAATTATGAATAATAGTGTACATAAATAGTACATCCCTCATAGGAAAGTCGAATTGTATGGAAACAACTCATAAAGCTCAAAAAGGCTGACTTACCAAAATATAGCAAACCCCCATAGGTGGATAAAGCACTTGCTAAATCTATCAAGGACCTCACGAGTTGGAAAAAGCATGAGTGAGTTGTCAAGGAGATGGAAATAACATGCTAATCCTAGAAAATGGAGAAAAAATAATGGAGGATGGGTTAGAAACAAAAGCTCCCAGTTTCCTAGTTGACTAGCTTTTATCTTATCCATAGAAAAGCAGGAAAACGCAGAATCTGTTGTAAAGTCCTGTATACTAATTCTGGATCAACCCAGAATCAGAAATAAATCATTCCTAGGATATAGATGGAATGTATTGACTTTAAGGTGCAAGTGGATGCTAACTAATTAAGCTAGTGGGTGAATAATTAATCAAATAATGATTAATTATTTTATCCTAAGTTGTGAGTGGGTTTAATATATTCCAACACTAGATCCATGCTTCCTCCAAAAATAACTATATTAAAATATATAGAGAGGCCCCTTCAAGTTCGATTATCATCATAATAGGTCTTCTTAGCCTTGGGGAATGTGCTAGTTGCCAGTTATCTTTTATTAGCCTAGGGAGTTCCACATATAAAGCATCTACGCCTTAAGATTTAATTTTCCACCATGATACAAGCATTGGATGCTTCCCCTAAGTGGAGAGTTATTCATTAATGCATGTGCTTCTTAAATATTGCATAAAACCTTCTGAATGGTCTAGGAACAATGGTTTCCTAGAGGACAGACATTTCTTCTTAGCTTGATGGGTTCCTATGTCCTCCCAAATTACCCAAATGACCTTTGTAATAGAAATACAAGTGGTGTTAATATTTGATATCAAATAGTTGGAGATATTCCCTGCAAATTGCATGGAGTGAGCTCAAATAGTACATTTGAATCTTGGTGTGAATGAACCATATATCTGCATAAAGGAACAATCATTTTTTCATTTAAAGTATGAATAGGTCCTCGAGGTGAAATTGAACCACACAATATTCATTAACAAGCAACCCAATGGACCAATCCAAACAACGACTGATATCATTATATAAAAGACAAAAAATTCTTAAAATATGAGAAGAATTCAAATCTGCTGCTTATTCTCCTTAATCCATAACCATTGCAAGTTGAGAATCATGTCAATAATTAGGATTCCAATGCTAGTCATAAAATTCTTCCAATCTAAAAGTTTATATGTGTCATCATTAGATCTTGAATGCCCCTCCATTGTCTAAAAGTGCTATTTGGTTATGCCTTTTTCATTATGAAATGTCTTAGAAAATCCTTTTGACATGTTAGGTCATCAACCAAAGTATCTCACCATGAAAGTATGCACATAACTATTGAAACAAGGAAAATGATTCTAGATTAAGTCCCTTTTCTTAACCCTATCTCCATAGTTAAAGCATCGTATTCTCCAAGGTAGCATTCCCATAAATCCACAATCAATATTTAGTGATGTTGGTTTATGTTCTCTACAAGCTTTGTTGTGTTGGGAGCTCCTAATATAATCGGTGGGTTGCTACGGGCCTGGAATTATCCAAGTGCAAGTAACATTCTCATGGATGTGCTAACAATTTCCATGTATTTTTAACAATTCCTTCAGGTATTGCATCCCTAATGATTGCATCTTGTTGTCGCCTTTCACACACCTAGGTTACGTGGCATAAATCTTCAAGCCACTCGGTGTGTCCTTGGGGGAAAGTCTCGAATCAAGGTTGTCACCTTGTTCTTAACTCCTCCATTTAGGTTCAACTCCTAACGAAGCCAAGGGGGGTAGATCCTATCAAGTTACTAAGGAAAAATTATTTAGTATGATGATGGTATTAAAGAGTAAGTTTTTTTAGGATTTTTAGTTTAACAATTGTAAACAACAAATAACATGATGAGGTAATCACAAGTAAGCACGAAAATGACACCCAATCACATATAGATTGAAAGAAATAAACAGTTGACCAGTGCCTTGAAAATGGAGTCGAAAAACAATTAAGAGTGCTTGCAAGTGCTGGAATGAATGTTGTGCAATTGTATCTTGGTTGATTTTAAATTAATGTAAGAAGATGAGTAATTTAACTTAGGCGAGGGGACTCTAGATATACCTAAGGGGTACTTGAAGTATGTCTAAAACTAAACCGTCACGGCTACCCACAAGGAATATGTGGGCTGAATGGAGTCTTTGAGGTTGTTGTTCATAATGCACCCGAAGGTGTAACAGATATCAGCGCCCCGAGGTCACTTTTCAAGAGTTCCCACTTTCTTTGGGTATTTTGGCACCATAATGGTTTGATCGAGGCATTGGATTTTTGCCTGATGGTTTGTCAATTTGGGAAGAGTGAATCCTAATTATTCTAGTAACTCAATTGATTTTGATGCATCTTGAATGATTGAATGAACCGCAGCCAAGTACAGAGCATACACACTGGAATCTTTGTTACTTTTAGTAAATTTTAAAGGAGGTGTTCTTGTTAAAAAAAAAACCCTCCAGGAACCTCTTTCGGTCCAAGTGGACCTCAATCGAGGAATCAAGGAGGGGTTGATTTTATTATGATTACTAATACAAATGATGATATCAGATGAAGCATAAACAGATAAGCAAACAACAATTTTCTAATTAGACTACCACGACCCTTTCTTCACCTTTCGGCTCAAAAGGAGGCTCGTGGGGTAAGTATTAAAATTACTTTGAAACCACGAGATATGGAATATGGAAATGATTATAAGTCAAAGTATACTACTCTGCAGATTAGAACTACACTAGATTGAAAAAAATGAACAAAAAGTAAAAAATGACACATGTGGTTTATACACCCTATAAAAACATCTCAACTTGACAAGAAAACCTCAGTAGCACAAGCTTTACATAAAAAACCAAATGAACCATTAAGCTGATTTTATTTAAACAAAATAAATGTAACTAACTAATGAAAAAAAATGTTTGATTATACTAAGTATAAAACAAATAATGCGGAAAGTAAATGCTCTTTTTCAAGGAGCTTATTTTCCTAATCTAAGCATATATAAAAAGGGTTAAGTGTAATTAGAAATCCAATGTAACCACTTAAGCATTTTATTAACATAAAAAAAAATTCCTTGTCTTTGGTTACCAGCCAAAGTAAGGATACTTTATTCAGAAAATGCAAACATGCATGATGATCCGGAAGGGGCAGGATGGATGGGAAATCATAGGCATGAATAATGTCGTCAAACTTCCTCCCAAAATGGTAAGTTCTTGTGCAGGCTACTCTTATCCATGATTGGACAGGGTTGATGTACAAATCGGAATGATGAGGCAGATTGACTACACCATCATACTGATCATCAAGGCTTACCGAATGATAATTCACTGTATAATCCCCAAGCGGCTCCAAATCATGAGGAAACTCTATATGTGAAGATGATAGTTGAGACTGATATTCTAGTAACTAAATCACATCTGTCTTTTCACAACACTGCTTCTCCATGTCTTCATTATTGATACATTTGTACGGCTCTGCATGATATGAATCTGAATTATCATATAAGAGTTTTGAATGTTGCTTTTCCATACTGGAATTTTCCAAGGTCTCCAGATCCATGCTTCCCTCTATGGAAATATAGTACATTGGACTTCCACAAATTTCTAAATAGACACTCCCCTTGATGGATATAGCATAGATAAAATTCTTAATAAGATATCCACAAAAATCCCAATAGTCATCACCATCATCTATGTTAGATGTGATGGATTCCCCATTGCTGATATCAAGTTCCGATATCAAGTTCTCTTTGTCTTCATTACTGATACTAATATATGGCTCAGACTAATCATGTGGATAAACTGCATGCTCCTTTTTCATATCAAATTTTCCCAAGGCCACATGGTCCATGCTCTCTCCTTTAGATATGCCATAGACAGAAAAATCAACAAAACCATCAAAAGTTTCTGGTTCATTATTTTCCTCTTTATTCATGTCATAGACTAGATTTTCCATGAATGTCCAGGACTCCTCATCAACATCTTTGTCGAGGATAAGGGAGTCTTCGTCACTTGTATCATGCTCCAAGTTATACTTGTCCTCATTTTCATACTCATCTTCTTCAGAGAAAAGGTCACAAGGCAGTAAACCTTCCAGACTTTCATCATTATATGGAGAACATGTAGGAGTCCCATCATGTACATTATAGTTTTCATCATAAGTTTCACTATAAGATTTTGCAATTGTTTCATCCTTAGGTTTGTACTATTTAGCTGGTGACAAAGGGTAGTCCTGGCCTACCATGTATATATGATCAGTCTCGCTTGAAGTTGTTTCCTGACTACTGACCTCGGGAAGTCCATGTTCCATGACTTGATTTGCAACATAACAAGTGATTTCTTGGTGGAATTGTTCATAGGGTCTACATGATGGAATTACTTCTTCTACCATGTTAGCTAAGTCTAATTGGTTTGGAATCCTAGGCTCTTGCCGAGGAAATTTCTTTTGATACATCTGATTCTGTTTAGGCTGAAAATTCCTAGGTCTATTATTTCTTTCCATTGTGATTATTATATTGTGCATATGATTCAGTTGTGTGGACTGATTTTCCATAAGTTGGTTTGACTAGTAACCAAGTCTTTTATCATGTCCGTTACCTTTTCCATGGGATCTTTAGAGTCTCCCTTTTCTTCTGATTCAACGGCTTTACCCTTGGTTTCCTTGTTGCAGGAATTGTTTCCCCTAGTGTAACCTGGAATGTTGGACTTGCCTGAAAATTGCATATTCTTTTCTATTTTCTCGGCCAATTCTTGAGCAATTTTTAGATCAGCTGGCTCTTTGTCTCTTAACCGGTGCCTCAAATCACCATTGAAAGCTTCGATGTAAGATATGACGATGGAGGCATCCTTTGGATTGATTTATTTAGGGAGGTCTGCAACCACACACCTGAACGTAGTGTTAAATTCATCCATGGTTTCATTCTCCATCTTCTTAATGTTATGAAGGGCATCAAGCAGATGTCTTGGTTCTTTCTTTTCTCCCCATTTCTTCTTAAAACCCTCAAGGAATTCACTAAGATTTTTATATCAATCATCGTCTAGGTTGAGGTACCATTCTTCAGCATCATCTTCTAAGGATAAATCAAAGAGCTTCATTCTGACATCGTCATGGTCATGGGCAGCATCATTGCAATAAATGACCAAGTGCTTTTCAAAATTTCGAAGGTGAGACTTGGCAGTGATGCCATTATTTCCCCGAAATATGGGGAGCTTCTTGATAGCATCTTTTGGAATGGCATGGGGAGCACCTGCTATTTGAGAAAAGTCAAGGGGTTTGAATAATTTCGTCATTTCTTGAGATTGGTGAACATGAATCTCTACAAATATGTGATGGATATCTGAGAGGGATTGGTCTCCTAAATCTTCAAGGTTTCTACGAGAAGTCTACCTATTCAATATTTCCCTAATAAAACTTCCGAGATCAAGGAGATGATTGAATAATTGTCGGTGGTTTCTTCGGGTAGAAATTCTTGAAGGGATGTTAGACGCTGGAGTCGTCAAATGGATCAAGTTTTAATTTATATGTTTTTTAAAGACAAGATCAATCAAAAAAAATTTACATGTTTTTAGTTGTTTAGAAAAAAGTTAAGCTAAGTCATACCCAGGAATAAAAAGATTTATCCCCGGCAGCGGCGCCAAAAGGTGTTTCCACCTTTCACACACTTGGGTTACGTGGCAAAAATATTCAAGCCACTCAGTGTGTCCTTGGGGGCAAGTCTTGAGTCAAGGCTGTCACCTTGTTCTTTACTCCTCCATTTAGGCTCAACTCCTAACGAAGCCAAGGGGGTTAGACCCTATTAAGTTACTAAGGAAAAATTATTTAGTATGCTGATGGTATTAAAGAGTAAGTTTTTTAGGAGTTTCAGTTTAACAATTGTAAACAAAAAATAACATGATGAGATAATCACAAGTAAGCATGAAAATGACACCCAATCACATATAGATTGAAAGAAATAAACAGTTGACCAGTGCCTTGAAAATGGAGTCGAAAAACAATTAAGAGTGCTTGCAAGTGTTGGAATGAATGTTGGGCAGTTGTATCTTGGTTGATTTTAAATTAATGTAAGAAGATGATTAATTTAACTTAGGTGAGGGGACTCCAGATATACCTAAAGGGTACTTGAAGTATGTCCAAAACTAAACCGTCATGGCTACCCGCAAGGAATATGTGAGCTGAATGGAGTCTTTGAGGCTGTTGTTCATAATGCACTCAAAGGTGTAGTAGAGATCGATGCCCTGAGGTCACTTTTTAGGAGTTCCCGCTTCCTTTGGGTATTTTGCCACCGTAATGGTTTGATCGAGGCGTTGGATTTTTGCCTGATGGTTTGTCAATTTGGGAAGAGTGAATCCTAATTATTCTAGTCACTCAAGTGCTTTTGATGCAGCTTGATGGATTGGATGAACCACAGCCAAGTACAACGCATACACACTGGAGTCTTTGTTACTTTTAGTAAATTTTAAAGGAGGTGTTCTTGTTAAAAAGAAGACCCTCCAGGAACCTCTTTCGGTCCAAGTGGACCTCAATCGGGGAATCAAGGAGGGGTTGATTTTATTATGATTACTAAAACAAATGATGATAGCAGATGAAGCATAAACAGATAAGCAAACCACAATTTTCTAATTACACTACCACGACCCTTTCTTCACCTTTCGACTCAAAAGGAGGCTCGTGGGGTAAGTATTAAAATTACCTTGAGACCACCAGAAATGGAATATGGCAATGATTATAATTCAAAGTATACTACCTTGTAGACCAGAACTACACTATATTGAAAAAAATATGAACAAAAAGTAAAAAATGACATAGACGCAAATCCCCCCAGGGGGATGGTGGACAGGCCCGAAAGAGCCTATTCGAAGAGGTTATTCTTTTATTAACAGCAATTAAAATATCAGAAAAATGAAAATTATCTACTTGGTCCTTATATGGAATGAGACCCAAGGTTTACAAATTGCGAAATTTTGAAATTTTTGGATGACGGAGACCCCCTGGGGGGTTTCGAATGGTACAAAAATGATTTCCGTACAGTGCCTCCTCCTAATTTCTGTTACAACTGCTAAAAAATAGCAAGCTTATCATATTTAAATATGCCCAAAAGTACTTTTGGATGAACAAACGTTTTACCCAAAAATTCTAAGTTAAAACTAGTTTTTAAAGAAGTGGAGAAAGAACAAAGGAAAGCAAGCTTTCCTTGGGATCTTGGCATGATTTTGGGGCAGCCAATATGAACCACTTAAATTTATAAATATAAATTTTTCGATTCTAAGGAAACAACTATGCATTCAACAAGCTTTAGATCTACTTTCACAGCCTTGAAAAATGATAATTTTCCCTAAAACTAGATCTAGAATGCCTGTAAAAATTTCTTTAGGAATGAGATCTAGTTTTATGAGATTTAAGGAAGCAATATATATGTAATATGAACTCTAAAATTGATAGATATAACAAATTTAAAGCTGCAAAACAAGTAACTGGACTGATTTTGAAGAAATTTGGAGGAAGAGGAAAGGAAGAGGTCTTGTTGCCGGGGAATGGATCTACAAAGAAGAATAGTTAGTGGAATGCCGAGGGACAATCCCTTCACAAAACAGTTGGATTCCAAGTGGATTCAAGCTAGATACACATTTCATCCAACCCGTGTTACCTGAAAAGTAACAAACAATCCTGCACAAAACCTTATGAGATCTGGATAGAAATATATGAAGAAAGAGAGGGATTACATGCAAATAAACTTATTTAAACATGTATGATATGAATATTTAAGCATATATACTATGAGATATTGAAAAGAAAGTAATCTTACTTGCCCAGCTATACTCCTATTGATTCAGCTGAATCATTAATCCAAACAGGATTCAGATGCAAAAATTGAGAGAAAGCCAATGGTAAAAAGTTGCAAGACAATGTTAAATCCACACATATAAAAGCATTACAAATATTTGGCCTCCAAATATTCACTTTATTCCAATAGCAAAATATATTACACAGTATTACAACAGCAATAGCTCCTCAATCCAATTCTAACTAACTCAGAAAGGAGGAAGCCATGCTTTATTTATACACAAAATGGAAACCCCATCCTAGAGGGGGCACAAATCTTGAGGAGATAGACCACTGCAGCTGAAGGAGAGTCCATCGATGCCTGATCTGAAGTTGAACTGAGCTTCTACTAAGTCTGAATGTTAATCAGATAGCTGATATGACTGACACCTCAACCTGTTGACTGAAGCATCCACCAAAAATCATCCAGATGAGCCCACACATGTGGAGGAGAGAGGGAGGGCAAAATTCCCCATAAAGGAAGCTGAAGTTAAACTCTGGATCCACCCAGATCACCTCCTTCAGTCAAGAATTTGTCAGATTTGGTCAATCTAGTGCAGATCTGACTGATTTCAATCAAATTGGCTGAGAATCCAGGATTTTGGATTTGCTCCATTATTCATCAATTTATTAATTAAAATAATCAATAATTGATTTTTTGGGGATTTCTGACCTGAGTGAAGGAAAATCACTTAAAACTAGGAAATAGTGGGTCTATAGGTTTACTAGGTGTTCTTAGCTTGAAAATGAGCACCTACATGACTGAAACGGACTTTCGAGCCCACTTTTATTACAAAACCAATTTTTCCAATTAAACTATTAAAAAATAGCCTAAGTTTTGGAAAAATTAAATTTTAATAAAAAACACTGAAAAAATTAAAAAATTAAAAAAATTAAAAAACCTAGGGGGACTTAGACATGTTCATATGACTTGACCATGATGCCTAGCGTGTTTATACATTGACACATAGACTCTAATAACCTCAATAGGCCTAAATGCCAAGCCGACCACCCCAACTTTGGAGGTATTGAGTGAAAAACTCAGAAATTATAAGTCATTTATTCAACAACCAATAATAACCAAGGGAAAAAACACCCTGGGCTGATCAGATTGACAAATAAATTCTATGAGACCTAGTCTTTTACAAACACTATCATGCTAGAACATTTATTACAACTCCCCCAAGGGGGTATGAACATGTGATATAGTACAAGAAGCACTTCCGAAGGTCTTCTGAAGTCCAAACAAAAAATCTTTGTCCGATTCACCAAGCTCACTTGATCAAAAACCACTAAGTACAACTTAGGTGGTAACACATCTCATATAATAATGCCCTTTCCAAACTATGAAATTCTTAAACTTCCTCTTTCTCTCCAACCAAGTGATTTGGAGGTAAACAGGATGATCACTTTGAAAAATGATGCTCTTATACATCATATTAAAATCCCTACTTTTGTAAACACTATAATAGTTATATGCACTCAACTATGGCTCAACCTTATGATAAACTAAACAAAAATCCATATTTTGTAGTGCATCCTTGATTAGATCATTGGGTTCTTCCATTGAATTGTAGATTGTTAGGAAGGTCCCATATATGAATAGTTTACAAACTTTGATTTTTCCTTTTTTGTTGCATCATATCTTTTCCATTGTTTTGTAATATATGCATGAGATAAGTGGAGTGTTAAGCAATTTAATTTTCAGTCAAGTTAAGATGTTCTTATGACAATCATTAGTGCTTCTATTGGTTATTTTCTAGGGGAAAATGGGATGGTTGTAGATTGAAATATCAAAGGATAAGTTTGGGTGGTTTTGGGAGGATTAAATGGTAGGTTGAGAGAATGATAGGGCTGCAAGAAGAGTGTTATGACAGTATATATCAAGACTATCCTGTAGGTAACCAAAGCATCCAAATTATGGCCAAATGGCCTTTCGTTGGGAGTCAATGATGATAGGAAGATGAGAGGGAAGCATAATGTTGGAATATTCAACACTATTACAACAAGGGGCCGAGTCACCCACACAAAGAAAATGTTGATCTCATGCAAGAAAGAATTACAAAAGAACAAACAAAAGATTGAGACTTCTAATGAGACTACACATCAACACTCACAAAAAGATGAAACTAGGAGATGGAGGGGGTGGAATTCTGAGTCTGGACCAAGAAAACTTGAGCACACCCACTATTCAAAGAATTTTGCAGACAAAATCCCCTTTAGCTACCATGATTTTTTCGCGATCTTAAAAATTCAGCTACAACCATATGTTAAATCAATTTGGAAAAGGCTGTTCAAATGAACCCTAAGAAAAAGAAGGCATCAAAAGAAGAATTAGAGAATCTAAACGTGACATAATTTATTATTCAAGTAGAAAAAATAAATGGGTGTCACCCATTGTAGTGGTAAAGTAGAAAAATGAAAATTTGCATATCTACACGTGTTTCCAAATGTCAAATAGAGTGACATACAGAACCTTGTGCAGCACCTTTTGCAAAACAAATACTTCGGGGAGTTTCCAATCCAAATTTCTTAAGTTTCATTCTTTTTTAAATAGTTGTTCTAGCTACATCCAAGTTTCCTTCATATCATAGGATCAAGTTCTGACAACATCAAACATTGATTGCGTGGCAAACAACCTTGACAACAACAATCGTTGTTTAACCTATGGTGGGACGGAATTTCAAGCTACATATTGTAAAATGAAGAAAACATTGAAAAATTATAACAAACTGCAAACATGGAAGATAACAGGATGTTGACAAAAGAACTGATAATCCCCTCAGTAGCATGTTATCTACTACCCTTAAAGAATCGGGCCTCAACTCAATATCATGGGGAATATGCTATCGTGTTATCTTGTGATATCTCGTAGTTACTTGAGTTGCGATGGTTTGACCTAGGAAGGAAAAGGATCAAATGAAATTCCTAGGTGATTTTGGCAAAATAGAAACCCCTCAAACATGACCTCTAAGCAAAAGGTTTCTGGCTTGCAAGGGTCTTGTTCGAAAGGGTATTTAAGTTTTTAACTTGAAAAAACCTAAAGGTTGGCCTCATTCAAAGAAGACAACTCAAATCATATACTGCAATTTCAAAACTTGAACAACGAACTTTTTGTTTACATGTTTTACGTAGCATTAAGATAAAAATATGGGTTGGCCCTAGCCAAGTGTAACTAAAATCCAATGAATTGAACTACCACATAATCATGCTTTCATTAGTCATGTGTTCTTTGCAAACATCTTAGGTATCTGACCTTGTTCTAATTACAGTTTCCAAGTCCTCAGAAGTTCCAACTCTATTGTAATCATGCATACCATTATAAAGCTGAATCATACAGAGGAATTATCAAGCCAAGGTGAAATGACAATGCAATCCACCTGAATAGATGAATAGGCTCATGCAAAGAAACATATTTTTGATAGATCAGTTTCTATTTGAAATATTAGGCAATTTGACTTGCCCCAATGCGCCCTCCTTGGCGTGGAATCTAATTTCCATATATATTAGTTACATATTAATTAATAATGACATAAAAATGATTCATAATTGGAAATTAACTTAGTACATGCCTCCTAAGTTTGAAATAATCAAAATTCCCTAGGTAAATTAATTAATTCAACTTTTGAACCCCTTAGTGCTTGAAAAGGTCAAGACTTTAAATGTCCTTTTAGGAAGGGACATTATAGTCCTCCCCTCCCAATTCTACTTGTCCTCAAGCAGAAGCAATCCAGGGTGTTGCAAAATTGGTCCACCCAAAGAAGTCATTCCCCCAAGTAGGAGAACTGGTAAATGATATCATATTATAGATGAACTCATGTAAAGAAAGGTTGAATTGCTCCATCAAGCCAGAATGTAAATATTTGCTCCAAAGACAAACAATTCCAAGGTCCCATTGCTTGCATTACATCCCCTTCAGTGAGAATTCCTTCCAACATAACTCCTCAGACAAAAGTATGCTTGGATCCCATTTCCTCAACTGTGAGTATCCAAATGTTATTGCCACTTTTGGAAAGTTTTCATTCCAATGAATTTCAGAGTCCCTGTGTCTTGAATGCATCCTCCCAAACATCAGTAACCACCATAAAAATTTGTCATCACAAAAAATGAAATTCATGATGTGGAAATCATACCACCGCACTAAAAATTGAAAACTCACAATGCAAAATTGGAAATATGTGAGACTTCCCCACCCAACATAAAATTCTTTATGTGCCTGATGCACCTTGACATTGAAGCTCATAATTTTGTTGCTGCAATGACATAGGTTTGATTCCCATGTACAACCCCAATGAAAATAGGATTCATCCAACAAACAAGTATTCCCAAATTGCTCACACTAAAATGACGCATCACAATTATCTCTAAGAATGCAAGCAGGAAATACAAATATGTGTCTCCTTATCCAACAAAGGAATGTAATGACACTCCAACCAAAAGGTCCATTTAAACACATACAATGGATTAACTCTCTTCCATTGGTCAAAGGGTGCAAGAATCCATTCAAATGTGTGGATTTCCTCCATAGAGGCCACCTTGTGCAAGATATATTTCTCAACAACTTCCCTTGGCAGTTTGCTTGCTTAGCTACCTTCCACTAATCATGAGCAAAAAATTTTCTACAAGAATACTCCATGTGTGACATGTAATATTCCACCCAATCCATATGTCGATGAATGGCATCAAGTGGCAGAAATATGTTCCTATACTTCTCCATCCATGATTCTTTCTCACCAAGAGAAATATTATGATCTCCCAAACATGAAACTAGTGCACAACTCCAATGGCTCAACTCTCTGCCACTGTGTCCACTCAATGGGTGCAAGTGAATAAAGGAGGCATAAAATAATTCAAGTGGATGCATATTTTTTTGTTGGGAAGGGAATGTTTCATTCATCAAGTCATCATGAACACCTATGGGAGCCTCTTGCTCCACATGTGGCACCAACCAAGAAAATTATTTCTTCGAATTTTCATCCCCTCTTGATGTGGTTGAGATAGAAGTGTGGGGTGAATAATTGTGAATCAACTCTTTGCAATACTCAACCACCAAAATTATGGATGCATCTTCTTCATCACTGACTGATCCAATTAAGGTGATCTCATCAGACTCTTCTATGGAGAAGAGACTCTCTCTAGAAAACAACTCAAGTTTTCTCTAGGAAAGATCAAGTGCTTGGTTCTCATCAAGATTGTTTGCACAATCCTCGAGCACATGCAAAAATAAATGCATATCATGATACACCATCTCATGATATTCCTCCATATGATAAAGAATGCAATTATCCTTGTGAGGATGGCTAAATGGTGTGTAGGAGGGAAAGCGTGATCTTTGCAACTTTTCACGAAGTTTCTCTATATCCATATTGGACTCTTGGAATGCATGTTGAGTGCTCTTTAAGGAATTTTGGGTGGTCAAAACATCTTGTGTGAGATTGAAAATATCTTATTCATACTTCAAGGATGATCCATACAACAACTCAAGAATCTCAAGAAGGCTATCTCTATCAGAAAACAAATGGAGAAAATTACCTTTCATGCTTGTCATGGCCTTCCAAAAATTCTCCATGTCTTCCATGGAAGATTTATCCTCCTACTTCCAACAAATATTTTCCATCGATCCATGGGTTCCATGGAGAGTTTGTATGGACTCTTTGATTTTTCACTCACTCATCTTCAGTGACCCTGCAAGAAAATGAAGTTCTAGCAGATGAACCTCTTCTTCTTCCGAGTCTCTATTGGATCAACTTCATGAAACTCCAATGGTTATGTGGAAGTTGATCTTGGGACCTTTTCTTCAAGTGAAATATATATGTCACCAACATGGAGAGGTGTACATCCCTCAATATATGTTTCACTAAAACTTGAGTACCCATCAACAGGCACTCTTTCAACCATGTCCAGAGGGTTTCTTATCTCTCTGGATTGTTTTTCTACATCACCAGTGGTAGGGTCAAGTGAATCAACAACCTGATATTTTGTTGCAAAATCCTCACCAATAAGTATTTCAGCTATGTATTCCATTGCTGCAACATATTTATCTTTATTCTCATGGGAAACTTCTCCTTCTCCTTCACTGTAAATACCTTTTAGTAACTTGCGCTCCCCTTCATGGATATTTATTTCAGTTTTCCCACTTACAAGTGTAGGTGGTTCATGGCTCTCCTCAATGATCATAGTTGGATCTGTATCTTTATTGATGTCAATCCTATCCTCTAATGTGGGTGAAGCTTCATCATGATGCAAGGGAGTACAAAAATATGAATTGTTTTCATCCCTTTGCATCAAATTTTTCTCCTTCAAAATATTTAGTTCACACCCAACTGGTGGGGGCTTGTCTTCCAATTCATTACGAAGTTCAAATGATGATTTTAGATTTGATCTATGTTCTTATTTTGGATCTGATCCAAAATATTCCTTATCAGCATTGACAACATCATCATCCTTTGCAATTATTTTGTGATCACCAACAGAGAAACTAGAACTGAATTTATATCCCTCACAATTGTCCTTCATTTTGCATCCCCCATATGCAAGTGAATTCTTTTCATCCTCCCATGGATCAGGTTGATGTAAGTAAATATGGATGCTGAAAAAATCAGAACCTTTATCATACATGTTCTTCATATTACCCTCTTCATTTAGGGATACTATGGTGCCTGCTCCTCCACCAAATTATCTAGTTCACACCCAAGTGGTGTGGCATTTTCTTGTTCTTCATTATGTGGCTCAAGAGGTGACTGTAAATCTAATTTATGAAATTATTTTGGATCCATGATATAAAATATGTCTCACCACCCATACATGAATCAAAATCATTAGCAATGATCTGGACATCACCAACAAACAAGTTGGAAGTGCATTCATATTCACTTTCTTCTCCTATGCAACCACCTTGTGGTGACTTGCACTCCACTTCTTGGATATCTGCCTCTACCTCATTTTTATTATCCTCCAAGAAAATTGATACTTCTTCACCTTTAGTGGTACTCATGTCACAACCTTTAGAATCTTTGTTTGAAGAAAAACAAAACAAACTCATAAATCTTGGACATGCAAGTGGCTTTGATTAATCTTCACCTTTGGTTCATTCTTCTTCTTCTTTTCTCAAAGAGGTAGAACAACTTGGTTCCTCTACAGATCCCTTTATTCTCTTGAAAGAATGCTCATCAACATTCTGAGTCCAAAATCCATACTTGAGATAGACATAATGTTTGAAATTTATGTTTGCACCAATATTATTTCCCAAAGTTAGATACTCCTTGTAACATCAAGGTATGTTTTCACATGCTTCTATCATCTTTGACAAGTATTTCTTAACAATGGGAGAATTAGATCTGATCTCTTCTCTATTTGATGGACAATAGACTTCATCATATACAAATATGGTATATAACCATCAACATCAAATATCTCTTCGTATTCATATTGTTTGCAGCTTCATCATATTCAAATATGGTATATAACCATGAACATCTAATATCTCTTCTTATTCATATTGTCTACATTATTCTTCATACTATTAATCATAGTCCTCATCAGAGTATGACATGGCTGAGATTTTCTTCTCTTGAGAGACTATTTTCCACAGGGATGGAGGAAAGTTCTCTGATACCACTGTAATATAACTGATCTGATATCATATCATAATACTAA
Source organism: Pseudotsuga menziesii (assembly GCA_001517045.1). NCBI lineage: Eukaryota > Viridiplantae > Streptophyta > Pinopsida > Pinales > Pinaceae > Pseudotsuga > Pseudotsuga menziesii. The sequence goes on along the minus strand of LPNX010918323.1, from coordinate 173,578 downwards.
ACCTTCTGAAAATCTAATTAAATTGTTTAATTAAAACTTTATAATAAAATCGATCACTTCTTTATCCAAGGAAAGAGATAGGTAGTACATGGAAATATAGTAATGACAGTGAGCTAATAGAAGAGACCAAGAGAAAAAATTGGAAAGAGAGTTTTATTTCCCTAAGAACTTGTATTTTGGGTCCTTTTAGGTTTCTAAATCATCTATGTTGATTTCTACTCCCACACGTATGGGTGTCCCAACCATGCAAACTAGGACTGAACCACCACCTCCAATCAACCAGTGGCTAGGATAGTATTAGGATAATTTTAGGAATCTGTCATGAAGCTATATAACAAATTTTGCATTTTTTTACAGATAAAAGGCAATAAAATTGCTTCTACATGTTGCAAAGGTGAAACTAGCACTTATAAGGACCGCCCACTAGCTTCCTCTTCAGGTTTTCCAAAAAAAGTCAAGGAGGATAAGAATCCTTTGTTTTAAACATTGGAGGCTCATATATACATGTTAATAACACATACGAATAAGAATGAGTATATTTTGTGGCCCATAGGTCGAATTATGCAATTTATGGTGAAACTAGTCAATTCTAGGTGCAAATCTAGACTAGGTTGTGTAAAAAGAAAGTAAAAACAGTCATACAAAGTCACACTAATATAAAAATTACACGTAATAATTATAACATAATTTTACAACCATTCATGTCGAATTAATTCTCATAAATAAACTATATATCTCTCTTTAAGAAGATGCACTAATACATTGCATTTTAGAAGCAGAAATAAAAGGAAGACTTGGAGATTTGAACCCTCAAGTAATGGAAACTTATGGATCTTATAAAGACAACTGATACACTGTAATTAATGTCTAAAATCATTTATTTGATATCGAATCAAACTCTAGGTGGCTCCTCCTTAGATTTTGTGTGACCTGCAAAGAATATGGGGAGAAGAGAGGGAGAGAGGAACATGGTACTTGGGGCGCATCACCCAAGAGAACTTAGGATCATAACTCAGTATTGAATCCAAGATTCACATAACATCAAAACAATAACAAACCAAATCAAATAATGGATTTGGAAATTCTCTTAAGTAGATCTTGGGTGACTTGTTGAACAAGTCCTTCACCTGTTGACCAAGTTTCCATTTGCTAAACCCTAACCCTACTCATGAATTCACCCTCCTTGAGGAAAATATCAAGTAATAGGATTAGGTAATGTTTCCTTGTTTGTTCCCTTCAGTCCAAAGTCAAAACTGCTCCCTCCTTTGAGTAAAAGTTTCGTTATTAGGATTGGAGATGTTTCCTTGTCATTATCTCTTCATAAAATAGAAACTGTGCCCTCCTTTAGCCCAGAGTAGTCTGCTTTTACCCTAATTGTTTTTCCTGCACTTTCTACTTTTGTAACTGCTGGATTTTCTTTGCTTTTGGTTAATTTCCATGTTTTCCTAGTTGCTTTCTTTTTCCAGTTTCTATTTGACATATTAGGAAAGCTAACTTTCCCCAATGAGCCCTCCTTGACATGGAAACTAATTTCCACATATATTATTCACATATTAAATAATAATGACATAAAAATGATTCATGATTGGAAATTAAATTAGTACATGCCTCCTAAGTATGAAATAATCAAAATTCCCTAGGTAAATTAATTAATTCAACTTTTGAACCCCTAGGTGCTTGACAAGGTCAACACTTTCAATCTCCTTCTAGGAAGGAACGTTACAGCCCAAAGGCAAAGACTGCCTCTAACTCTTTATGTCAACAAGAAAGAGGTGTCAGGATTGGATAACACCCTATGTCAAGACACAAGGTGAGTCAAAGATCCGAGGACTGGGATTATATCAAGGTAAAATTCCTCCAAAGAATGTTTTGGCATATAAACTTGAGGGAATTACGCAAGGTGAAATTTTCTAGGTGTAACAGTCACTCACCTGATGAATATAAATAGTTGAGGTGCATCCCTCATTAGAAAAATTAGAACTTAAGCAGGTTTGCTAGAGACATAAGGAGCAGTCCATTTGGGATAGAAGAAGTTGTCAAGTCTTATTCTTAGGGTCTTATAGTGCACTTGGTTGAATTCTATATTGAGTAATTTTTGTTGGGTTTTGTTCCCCGTGAGAGTTTCCCAAAATAAATCTCTGTGTTCTTTTGTGTGGTTTTGCTTGTCTTTCTTTTAGTGATCCTTTCCGTATGGTTATGATGCTATAATGCTAAATGTTTCAAGATATTATATACACATAAAAACTCTAACATGAGGCCAAGAGGGTGAAGGAAATGACTACACGATTATCTCTTTCTCATCCCATCCCATTTACATTCATGTTCAACCAATATTTCCATTATGGAACATTACAAGCATCTCATCTAGCCATAAATATCCAAGTAAATATCTTATGATACCCCACAAAATTCAAGGAATGTCTGCCTTTTCTCTCCCTAGTAGTCCCTTAGGGTACCATTCCCTTATAATTCTTTTCAGTGTGTAGAAATATCCTAATTTGTTGTATCATTTTTTATAATTACCGAGCAAAACAATTCTTGTCTCTCAAGCATTTAAAGAGAAGAAAATGCACAATAGGTCAAGGTTTCCTCATTTTTACATCCTCTATGATCACCAAAAAACATCATTATTTCGTTGAAACTCTAAAATTTTCCTTGAATGGTGTTGATTATAGTAAATTTCTATATTTTTCATGGATAGAAAAAGAACACGACATGAAGAGTGAGTGAGTGTGAAATTCGTAATTGCAACAAAATCCTAAGTCAATGGAAGGAAAGGATTTGGTGATGTGATGGATGGTATTATTTCGAACCGAAGGCTTGCAAAACTATTGCAATTTTTATAATGTTGGTACAAAGTCCCATGATTCCATAACTACATGAGAAGAATTTTCCACCAAGCTGTCACGCGAATTCAATGATTAGTTTTAGTAATTCAAATAAGGTGGGTTTCTTCATATGGGGGGAATGGTAGAAATGAATATGAGTTGTAAGTTTGACATTGGAAATGGAGGATTTATTCTCCAATATTCCACATTTCCTCTTCCACTCGAGTGGACTCATATTCCCTCTTATGCTCTACACAACCATATTAGACCATTATAATTTACCTATCTCGATTATGCCATGGAAATCCTGGTAAATATATGTATATTTACATCAAACATGCCTAGTCATTCACTAGTAGTTCATTGGCCTTGATATCCCACTAGGAATGCATACTCTTTTTTTAAAACATTCACATAATTTGAGTCAATACTTGCAAGGGGTAAAAATTAGTGTATTACATGTATTCATTCCCAATGAGGATGGTACATTAAATATGTGTGTGTGTATTAGAGACCTCAACAAGATCACATCATTAGAAATTGGTATCAACTACCCATGATAAATAATTTACTTAATCAATTGCAAGGAATTTTTCTTCACAAAGTTCGATATGAAGTATAAATATCAATACTAGAGATACATCAATGAGAAAATCAGATTGAACTAGAAGAAACTATACCTTACATGTCAATTGTTTGATAAAGTGCTTCATTGACATAAAAAAGTAAAACAATTAAGTGCATAGACTATATGTATTATGAAATTTCAAGGAAAATAAGAATACATACCTATACTTAATAGAGAGTAATGGAATTGAAAATGTTGTTGGTAATGATAAATTTATCTTTGTGTAAAAAAAGGGCAAATTAATTAAATGTTTAGTCTATATGGCCATTGTTGGAATCCAATTTACAAACAATGAGTTTTAGATTTATTAAAATGCCCATTTATGATGATATGAAAGTGAATTGGTCATTGATAAAATAAAAATTATGTCATTGAAATATGTAGGAGGCACTACTTACATATGGCTCAAAAGTCCACGAAAGTTTGCCATGAAATAGTTAAAATCGATGTTTTGGTGGACAAACAGTTTAAATTTTTGGAAAATTTTGAAAAGTCCCCCGACTTTCATCGCAATACCGACAGCATGGACCTGTCATCACTATAGAGATGTAATTTCATTGCTATATCGATGAAAAGTCCATACCATCACTATTGCGACAAAAATTGAAATTTATAAGCTGAAAGCCGACATACTACAAAGTTACCTTTATAATTTGTGCCATTCATGTGTTTTTAGGCCTGAGAACTATGACCCATGTCTCATGAATATTTTTTTCAATTTCACACAAAAACTAGAAGGAAACCTTGTGCTTTCCATTGTATCAATGATGTTTTCTTTCTCCTTTGATGTAAAAATCTATGGAGCATGAACATATGAGTTGTTTTCTTGGAACCACATGTTCTGCATGATATTGGAAACATGGAGGTCCTTTTGTAACTTTATTTGTTCTTCATGGTTTGTTCCATTTAGATGTTTTTACAAGCACTTTTCCAAAGTTTTCCCAATGTCCATAGTATCAAATAAGTGTGCTATTGGAAATTTCTCATAATATTCTAATTTGTAGAAAATAGAGTCTTTTCATTCCTAGTGGAAATCATGTCCCTTGTTTTTAGTCATACAGTGCTTTCCAGCTTATAGGACTCATCCTTTGTGGATTCCTTATTTCCACTTTATTTTCCATTGAAATTATTTTTCTTGCGCACTCGATAGCGATTCTTTTGTGATAGGAATTGTATAGAATCATCATACATAGTTTTATTGAGATCCATTGAGTACCTATACAACATTTCCGGCCCACATGATGTAAAACCATGTTTCCCCTTTATTTGTAGCCCTCAAATAAGTATAGAAATCATATTTATTAAATGGTAAAATGAACACAATAGTTACAAATTTAATTTTCTAATATATTACCACAACAAATAGCCAGTTCCGAGGCATCAGGAATTGTCTATATAAGGATCGCATGAAAGACGAAGTTTCTATCATTGATAGGTATTGATACATGATACATATTTACACCATCCCATTATTCATGAATATCATCAATGAGGGGCTCCATGTATACATCCATATACATTACCTAATACTTCCCTAATTAAACAATATGTTTTTTATCAAGGTATAATTGAGTTGAATGTTTTTTATATAATATTTAAGAAAGCATAGAATTAATATATTCTAGTACCTGGCGTGATGAGAGTTAACATTGATTTTTCCTTTTTCATTGCCAACCAAGGCAGGATATTTTTTTAATAATTAAAACTGGTCTAACATAATATGTTATTCTAAGATCTCCAAATGGATTGACATCATCCATTTCTAGAGAAATTCTTGCATTCCTTGGCTCATTTTTTAAATGTGGCCAGTTTTCCTTAATCTCTTTCCAATATTTTCTATTTGTAACCATACACATGACACCATCTTGGTAGTGAAGAAAGGTCCATACCGTCACTATTGCAATGAAAGCCAAAATTCCTAAGTTATATTCTTATGGTTTTCTTCAAATGTATGGTTTTCTTCATTATCTAGTTTGTTCATATTATGTTATAATAGATAATAAAAATAATGCAATTACATGTACTTTTTTAATATCAAAAGTCTCCACTACTATCTAAGATTTCCCTTATTTATATAATTTCACATTATTATTATCCAAGTTAAATCCCCTATTTGGATTCATTCCTTCCTCGTGGATTTAAAATATTTTAATAAGCTTTAATCATATGCATCTTGAATATAGACTCATAACTAGTTTTACTAAAATGGATATTTTAAATAACACATTTAATAGAAATATTTATATAGTGAGATATTCCATAAAAAGTATGAATAAATACTAATTTTAATTCCACCATTTATACACTACCTTTTATTAACAATAGACCTGTAACTGAATTTGTACACAGACTTTACACTTTGTAGAAATAAATCCTATGCATTCCATGTTTTTAAACAATATGACTAATTATTAAGAAAATTACATAGAAAAATAGTGTAGCAAAATACCCACTTTTGTGTTCAGTCTTGAGGATTTCCTGAACATATGAAATTAAGTAGATTGATACACCCAAGCATATATTAATAAAATTTATGTTCATTTAACTCTTTAATAAACCTCACTCCAATCCAATTAGTATGTTGGAAGTCAAGTCACTTAAGTACAAATCAAATATTTATTCATCTTTTCAACATAGTACCATCTTAGTCCAATGATTTAAAGACACTCCCTTAGCTAAACACCTAACACATATCTATTTCCTTGGAACAATGATAGCTTGGAATGGGTTATTCTCTTTCTATCACAATCATAAACCAAGGAAATTATTTTACCCTTAATTTGTAGGTTCAAAAACATGACATCTATTCCAATATACTATGCCTCCAACCCAAACAATATAGAAGGCTTCCAATCCAAAATCCAAATAATGAAACAATATATTTAAATCTATGGCCATATAGTTTTCTCAACATGATCCTTGATTAACTTATAGTTGTACATAAGCCATTTTCATCTTGTAAAATAGTTAATTGGAATTCCACTAACCTTCTCTTAAACTCTTTCATTTCCTCTTTTTCTCTTGAATTGTTATTAATTTTTTTATTTGAATTCTTCTTTTATTTCGAGGGAATCATCCATTTTCTCAATAATTCTTCTCTTTTGTATAAAGATATTTATATTTTTAGTAAATAATTTAATTTTAGTGTGAGAAATATATATAAAAACAATATATAGGGTTTGGAGGAAAATTATAATTTTAATCAATAATTATTTGACTACTTTTTAGATTTACTCCCTTAATTAACCTCAAATAAATTATTTTTGACTTCCACTATTTGACATAATGTTGAAAATTGATTTTTATATTATTATTCCTTAAATGTTTCCATATGGATAGTATTGATATCCCAAATGTGTCAACCAAGTTCAATCACACTTGAATTTATTTAGCAATGGAAAACCATGCTCAATATAGTTAAGCACATTGAGTGTTGTAATGTTTCATAACCATATTAAGAAGTTGCAGCCCAAGATAATGCTTTAGGAATGCCATATTGGTACCTAACATTTTACAACGTTTGTAATGCAACATAACCATTCAAATGCATAATTGTCGTACACAATTCAACCTAGATGAATTTCAAAATGTGTCATATACATAGTGGACCATCACAACCAACTTAACCCATACAATATTTTGCTATAAAACATAACCCTTGCACATTGGAATATGGGACATAATAATTGTACATTTAATGAACTATTTTGACATAATATGACCTAAATTAACGTTTCAATGTGACATAACTATGTTCTCAACCTTCTTTATATCAAAATTTGATCTAGTCTTGCAATCTCACAAAATGTTAGAATGTGAAATTTTCGGAGGACACCATCTCCATATTAAAATGGTTCAGAATTTTGAATTGAAACTCTCCACCGTAGTCTACCATTTTAAACCAATCACAAAAATGTTAGCATATTTCATCATGCTGATGATCATCATCATGATCATCGTCATGATCATCAGCATCATCAACATCATCATCATCATATTCATCATCGTCAACATCATCATCATCATCGTCGTCGTCGTCGCCATATTCATCATCATCATCATCATCATCATCATCATCATCATCATCATCATCTTCATCATCATCATCTTCATAATCATCATCAATATCTTCGTCATCATCATGATCATTATTGTCATCATGATCATCATCTTCATCACAATCATCATCGTCATCACCATATTCATCAGCGTCATCATCATCGTCGTCGTCGTCATTACCATCATAATCATCATCATCTTCATTATCATATTCATCATCATCATCATCATCGTCATTATCATCATCATTATCATCATCATCATTATCATCATCATCATCATCGTCATTATCATCATCATAATCATCATTAGCATCACCCTCTTGCTCATCAGCATCTTCATCTGCATCGTCATCGTCATCATCACCATCACCATCATCATCATCAAATTGAAAAAAAATAGCTATCATGACGATGTCCTAGCAAGCTATGGCTTATATCAATATTAAAGGCCCTTTAACATTGCATATCGATTCAGAGAGCCCCTTCTACCTAGGAATCTCTAGTCAAGACATGCAGTGAGGTCCCTTGAGATTAAGATGTTGGTGGATGTGTTCACTATTCAGATTGTCACCAAATTAGTGTTATGTCTGATCATGATCACAATGTCCTAGTTTCTTTAAAGTACATACATACATATATGTATGTCATTAGGGAAATAATATTTTAGAAAATCCTGAATCCAAATATCTAAAAAAGCACATAAATCCAAACTCTTCAATCTCTTCTTTGAAGCACTCTCCAAAATTTGGCACAATTGACCTCTTTTCATAGTTAATGGCAACATCTAAATGCTAACGAATTTTGGTTGTGTTATATTTTATGTTTATATATATATATATATATATATAGATAGATAGATAGATAGATAGATAGATATAGATATAGATATAGATATATATAGATATGTTAATTTTTTATATTATATAAATATTTAATGTTTTTTATAACATTTAATTTTTTATAGATTTTGATGGTGGTTGTGACAACTATTAGTCCTTTGTAATTGGATTTCCTTCTTTAACAAGGAAGGTATCACATCACGAACAAGGGTATACCTTACATATTGTTTAGAAAGAGCCAAAGGATGCCTAAACAAATTACATTGATCTAAGGTGATTTTGATATGTACCAGAAGTATATTTCCTTCCCATCTTCTTCCAAGAATCCCATTTCCTCCCATGAACATTCTATCTCTCTTCCACTCTACTCTAGATCCATAAAAGGAGACATATGGTAAAGGTGCGGGGTTTGATGATTGATGATGTTTCGTGGTTTGGCACTCAATCGATAGAGTGAGTTGTGATTTATGTTGTTTCGCGATTTGGAATTTGATTGATAGAGTGAGTTGTGATTGCTGCTTGGTATTGAATTGAATTTATTTGAAGAAAATTTTTAGATAGCAAGTGGAGCTAAAAATGGCACTTTTTCACATGTGCTAGTGCACCACTCTCACATTTTGTAATCGACAAGAAGGGTTGGGGGAGAATTTTCTATTGTTGTGAATGAACAATGACAATACCTTATCCCAAATACCCATTTCGAACATGTTCATGAACCCTGATTGTGACTGTGTGAGATCCATTCATCCATCCATGGAAGCAATAGCAGGGAAATGGAAAGTCCAGTTGGCCTTGATCCACAAAGTATTGATACTTGCTTCTTCTTCTTATTTCGAGGGGTTGGGGAGATGTCTGGGAGATTTGCGAACATATTCATCAGCATCATCCGAAGAGAATGACATTGTGGTGGTTAGAGGAGGGCATGGAGGGTACATTGCTTCCATTAAAGCCGCTCAGCTTGGTCACAAGACAACATCTATAGATAAACGTGGCTCTTTGGGAGGCATCTATCTCAGCGTGGAATGCATCCCTCCAAGATATCATTAATTTTTACCATTTTGTAGTCCATTATTTCTATTATTAATTTTTTTACAGAAGCCCTATTTAAATTTAGCCATGGTGGGACTCTAAACTTAAAACCCTCTATTTAAATATCAAACATACATAGATCTAGTGATCTCTGCCCCTTGAAATAATCTCTCTGCCACCCTCATGGTAGTGGATTCCCATGAAATAATCTCTCTCTTCCACCCTCATTGCAATGGATATGATCAGATTAAAAATGCATATAATGTGACAACAATTTAGTCCATTTATGATATTGTATGGATCTCTATATAACTATGGTGATGGCACTCTTCTCACAAATTGGCGTTATTCTATTTTTTGCAGAGGAAAGAAGTGCACTTCTATGTGAGGTATGTTTATATAAAGAATAATCTCACCACCTTTTCTAATAATAGAATCCAACACGGTTGTTTTGATGGCCGCTTGGTCTATATTTTTTCTTTGCTTCTTCATAGACCCACTTCATCTATAACTATCATGAATGTTTTGTGTAGTGCTCATATGTAAGTTTTGAATATGGTTCTACATTTTGTGATCAGTTCTGGGTAGGTCTTGCATTTTCTTTTCTACACAAATAGTCCATAGCTAGTTAGTCAATTTTTTCACACGACTAGCCTTGCATGAGAAAGATGATTCTATGGTTGTATGTCATTTTCTAAATATTACTCAAAATTGTGTTTTCTAGTAATGGCATGTAAACATGCATTCTTCTTATTCAAGGTTGTTATATCTATGAGATTATTTATTCCTTTTTTTCCTTTATATTGAAAATTTTCTTGATATTGTCTGTCTTTTCTTGATATTATCTGCCCCTTGTGGTGTAGTGTTAAGTAAGAGGGCTTGTCATGACAATAACCCGGTTCAAAACCCGATAGTTGTGATCCGGTGATAATAGGGTTTACCATGTATTCCTGAGTTGTGAGTTCATGTTAATGTGATAAGCAATGGTTTTGTACAAATGGAGAGGTCATTATCCTTGGTGACTTTGACATGAGAGACTAGACACCTTAGTGGGTGGCCTAAAATCCAAAACTGACCTTGTTGTAAAGCCAATATTCTAAGGAGTTCCACTTTCTCCAATCAAAAAGGGCTTCCGAATCCTCCAAAAAATTCTTCATATTGAAAATCATGCTTTCTGATAGTGGTTGAATATGTCCACTACTCTTATTCTATTTTTTGATAACTGTTTGATAGGGTATTTTCACTTTGCAGATTGTTGTTTAGAAAATGGCCAGAAAACGTGTATTATCGATTGTTGCTTATAAAATGGCCAAAACACATATATTTAATTCATTATAGCTTCTTATGCCTACCCAAAATGCTTTATATACTACTATTATCATTTCCTGATTTGTAAGAAAGTCGTGTTTTATCAAAATGGGTGGATGCCAATTATCGCTTTTATTGTAATCGTTTTCTTTTCAGACAAATACGTTCTGGTTCTGGTTGAATTATGGCCAACTACAGCCAAGGCATTTCTTAAATTTGCTGCAAATGTTTCCAAATGTAAACATGAAACACAGTAAATGCCATATTTGTGTCAATGGATCCTGTAAGTGTGTATTATTCTCATGGACATTGAGATTTCTATACAAGAACATAGGTAGTAGAGTTTACCGCCTTTTTGTGGAGTTTCATATAGTTTGATATGTCTTTATGTTTATACATGATCTGCCTTTGTTTGACTAACCCTTTTGTTTTGTCAGAACTTTGGAAGCACTTTTGATGAAGTTGTCTTATTGCCATTGCATGTTTACTCACGTTTTATGATCTCAAAATTCCATTTTTCTTTAAATTCCAGGTTCCATAAACATTTAGAAAATATTAGCATGTAAGTGTACTATCGGAATGCAATTCTTTGTTTGTGTGAGACACCTTCATTTCCCTAAGGTTCCTACCAAAGTCTAATTTCTTTCTAGTTTTGGGATTATCTTATTTTGCCATCTCTTATCGATAACAATTGGAAGTTATGACTTGTTGCATGCTTTGCTCTTACAAGGTTTTGTTTGCAGACTGAGTTTGCTAATAATTAGATATACAACCCTGTAAGAAATTGTTTATTTTATATATAGTATGCATTGTGGTAAGTATACACAACATCACCTGTTATGCATTATATGCAACATGATTCTATGCATACCAGAATCTCTCCCTTGGGAATTTAGTTTGAATTGATACTGAGATGATACAACTGTTTGATCAAATCCTTGAAGGGAATTCCCTTTTAATTCTTTATCAGCCACTTGTGTCCCAAAAACAAGCCTTGAACATGTGTAAATTTTTTCCCTATTGCAGATAGTTTCTAGACTAATATAAATATTTTCATATTATTTCTCAACTGGAAAAACCTCTTTGTGGATTTGTATATGCAAAATATTTTTTCCTACTAATATAAGACAAGAAGAATTTTGTTAATCTTTTTTATGTTGATGTAATTGTAACTTCGGAATGTATTCACTTGTATTTCTTATCTATTGTAACCTGATGTTCATTATGGGATGTATTGTAATGTATTTGAGTCATGTCATAACCTGATTTTTATTCCGGGAAGTTTCTATAATGAGAAATTCATGTCAAGTTATTGTGGGTAACCCTCCTATTGGTCAAGGGTTAAAGTCCCCACAATTGTGGGGCCCTTGGGTTATTAGACTATCCTAGTGAATTCGACCCTAGGTGAGTCATTGTAAGTCAGGGCAATAGTCCCCACCATTGTGTTACCCTCCTATTGTTCGGAGGAGGCAAAGTCCCCACAAGTGGTGGGTCACTAGGTTTATTAGACACTCCTAGAGATGTCGGCTCTAGTAAGTAATTGTTAAGTGAGGCCGACATGTTGGAGTGCACTTCAAGTGAACAAAAGAATATAAATAGAGAGTGAGCCTCTCTATTTATCTCACTCGCAACACTCACACTCACTCATTGGGGCCCATGACTGAGAGAGGAGAAGCTCTCTCAGTGTGAGAGAAAGAGACCGCTGCTTTCAGGAGATCATCTTACTGTTTTCTGGTTTTACCTTTGGTACTGATTCTTTCTCTGAGGAAGTTGCAGGGTTTTCTCCTTTATGGTTTCCCTGAGGAAAATTCTTTGTGTCTCTTGTCTCTTATGTTGTGCTTATGTTTTACTGATGTGATTGTTATTCTCTCAGTGAAAAGAACCTAAGATCATAATGCTAGCTTGAATGATGAAAAACTAACATAGTATTAGAGCTAACCTGAGAAAAAGACATTGTCCAGCTACAAAAGCTAGGGATTCTTAATTTTTGGGTCTCTCTCCATTATCCATCAGAAAAAGTATGCTAGGATGACTCTCCATTGAAGGGCGCATCTTTCTATGGAAGCGGAATTCAATTTCGAGCATTTTTAGTTTTCGATGTGGAAATTAGGGCTCTCTACAGAAGAGGAATTTTTGAGTGAGTCTAGTATAGGATTTTTCTCCTCATAAAAACTGAATTTTAGAGACCTGGATCAAGAAATTTGGTTGGGTGAAACTCCGGGAAAGTCAAACCCTAGTTTGATCCTGAGCTAGAAAAACCCTAAATACTAAAACGGCTAAGTTTTGGTACATTCGCTATATCCTGATATTGGAGAAGGATCAGGAGCTGAAAATTGCAGGGGCCTAAAATAAAATCCTAATTAAGACTTTATCCAAAAATCATCCTTCTATTCTTTATATTTTGGGAGCTATGATCCCTCCAAGTTAGGGTTCCGACCTCTTCCAGAATTCATACCTAAATAGGATACCTGAGGAGAATTACAATATCTTGGGCTACAGAGGTTCAAATGGAATTCCTGAAATTTTCCATAAAGGGGACGGACTTTAATTTCGGTGGTATGAATATCAGACTCAAAAGATGAACCAGTGACACGTGGCATGCCGTACAACTTCATTGTTCTGAACAGTCCTGTAACAAGACACCTTTGGAAAAGGATCATAAATCCCAATTGGTGAAACCAATTCTAATGAAACCTTTGGTGTTATATCAGGGACATGTGATTTTACCTTAGTGAGAAATTTTAGACATATAGGGATAGTAAGTTCGGATATATCACAGATACAGTAATAGGAATTTCTGCAGAAGAAATTGAAAAACTAGGGCTTCCTGTTTTGGGAGCTTCCCTCCATTGTTTTCACAAAAGGAGTACATTGGACAGCTCCATTTGAAGAGATCTATCTGTCTATCTAATTAGATCTGAAATATTCCAAGTTTTGAAAATTAGGGTTTCTGTGACAAAACCTAGATCAGCGAGCTCCAGAACCAAGACGGACACCTCAAATCGGTAAGATCTAATCCTTTTCTATTTTCATTTGAGGTTCTCATTTCAAAGTGATCTATCACATCAGCTTGATGATAAGCTTGGTGAAGTTTCCAAGCATGGAAGTATATGATCTCTCTGAAGAAAATGGATTGGACACCTACATGAGTATAGAGGTTCCAGTTCCAGAGGGAGATGAGGCCAGAAGCCTTACACAAGAAGAACTTGGTCAAGGCCAAGAAGATCATTGCTGATTTAGTCACGAATCAACTTGTACTACAAGTGTCTTCCTTAAAGACACCGAATATGTTTGATTCCTTGACCAAGCTATTTGAAGGGAAGAATAGAAATCGGAATATGACCTTAAGAACAACTTGAAGCGGTAAAAGAAGAAGTGAAGAATGCAGAAGTGGTGATGGCCACCTTGAATGGACTCCCAGGATCATGGGATTCATTCATTCGAGGAATGTGTGCCAGAAGGAAGTGATTAGTTTCAGTAGTCTCTGGGAAGAAAACACATAAGAAGAAGAATCTTGAGAAGATAAGGTGGGAGCAACTGAATACCAAGCTCTTACCATCCAAAGAAGATACCTCAAGCAATGAGAAATATGAAGAACTCAACTCTTGAAGAACCTCTTATCCACCTTAGCATTTGGATAAGAAATGATGCTATTATGAATGAAGAATACGATGAAGTTGAAGGCTCAAGAAGGGGTCTACCCATGAAACAAATAAATATAAGTATTCAATTGTCATTTCATGATATTGTTTTGTTATGCATTTGTTTATATTCAATTGATGTATTATGCATGATAGGATGTTTGCATTAATGACAGTATACTACTAATATGCATGTGATAGGTAAGTAGCTCATGGTGCTCTCCATTGCTACTTATCTAGAATGAAACCTCTTTGCTGACATATTGGATTAGTGTACAATCTCAATGTTGTCCTGGTAGAGATGTAAGGCATCTAGAAAGTTTCAGTGAGATATGGATGAATGCTGTATTGGCTAAAGTAGTTGCATGATCATATATTTATGCATAAGTATTTTCCAGTATGAATATTCCTTATGAAATATTTCTAACCATATAAATGCATTTGACTTGTAGGAAATATCACATACATAATCACTTACAAGCAAAGAATAATGAAGACTTGTTCTAAAGAACAAGTGACGACAGTTCAAGAAGAATGATGTCTAGGATGCAGTATCGACACATGAAGAGAAGTTCGTAGTTCCATCATGCAGTAGATGGAAACATCGTGGGATACAAAGAAAGATTCGTAGCATGAGGCTTCTCATGAAAAAAAGGCCTAGACTACGAAGAGACATTTGTAGCCAGTAAGAGTTTAAACACATATATGATGAGCTTGATGAAGATCTTAACCTTTTCTACAAGGTTGAAGATGCAAGTCTATACACTAGATGGTCACATAGAATATTAGTAGCACAAGAAGCTACTTGTCACTCCGGTACAGAATGTTTCAGTGCATAGAGTACGAAAGACAGAGGGAGTATGATGCTCTACTTCGGAGGGAGTGACTACAGAATATCTTGAGGATCAATATGGTACGACAGGATGGACAGATTACTAATGACTTTATGCTTTACTGAGAGTAAAGTGAATTCCAACCTTTGCTTCAAGGTTGAAGGCGGAAGACCAGTGATGCTCCTATTATGTGTCGATGCACTATTGTTCTAGGTATGGAGGTGTGGCAGAGTGCATATGGAATCCTCCTTGGACAAGGGAAGTATGCAGTAGAGATCCTGAAGATATTTGGGATGATGGACTGCAAGACTATGGCCACACCTATGGCATCGAACCTGAAGCTATTGAGTGATGCTTCATCAAAGATGGTTGATGCTACGATGTATCTTCAGATGATTGGGTCATTGATGTACCTGACAAACACAAGACCATATATTCACTTTGCTGTGAACACCTTGAGCCAGTTCTTGATAGATCCGAGAAATGTTCACTTGATTTCTACAAAGCATATTCTGAGGTACCTAAAGGGTACAGTTGATTATGGGCTCAAGTATGATGTGAATCAAAATATTAACCTAGAGGGTTATGGATTCAGATTGGGCAGATAGTGCCATCAATAGGAAGAGCACTTCAGGGTGTTGCTTTAGTATGGGATCAGGTGTGATCTCTTGGTTTAGCAGGAAGAAATCCTGTGTGGCACTAAGTACAGCTGAAGTAGAGTATGTCATAGCTTGTTCAGCTAGTTGTGAGGCAGTGTGGCTGCGGAAGCTACTGTCTGATATATTTGATCTCCAGTTGGATGCTACTTGTATACATTGTGACAAACAGAGTTGTGTGAAGTTGTCAGAGAATCCAGTGTTCCATAACAAGTAAAAGCATATTGAGATCAAGTACCACTATATGAGGGATATGGTGCAAAAGGGAGCAGTGAAGCTCCAGTATGTTGCGATGGAGGAATAGATAGCTGATGTATTGATGAAGCCATTAGCTAGAGTGGAGTTTGAGTACTTCGGGGAGAAGCTTGGTGTTCTCTAAATCAAGGTTTCCTCCAAGGGAAAGTGATGAGTCCCATAGCCATTCTGACATGGTGAGAGGATTGGTTCCTTCCATGGTCAGATGTAAGGGCTGACCCATTATATCATGGTGAGAGGATTGGTTCCTTCCATGACATATATGAGTGCTGAGATCCATAGCCATTTTGATGAGCAGGTCAGATATAAGGGCTGAGCCATTCTATCATGGTGAGAGGATTGGTTCCTTCCATGACAGATATGAGTGTTGAGATCCATAGCCATTCTGATGAGCAGGTCAGATATAAGGGTTGAGCCATTCTGTCATGGTGAGAGGATTGGTTCCTTCCATGATAGATGTGAGTGCTAAGCCATTCTGATATGACTGTAGGATTGGTTCCTACATGATCAGATATAAGGTCTATTGCCATTCTTGGAATGGAGTTTCCTGGTGAGGTTCCAGGAAAACTCAGTTTATGACTGAGGGCCATTCTGATATGACTGTGAGATTTGTTCTCACATGATCAGATATGAGTGCATGGCCATTCTAATGTGACAGAGGGATGTGTTCCCACTTGATTAGATGTAAGGGATGAAGCCATTCTGTCATGGCTAAAGGATTAGGTTCCTCCCATGTAAGATATGAGTGCTAAGCCATTTTGACTTAGTGTCAGATATAAGGGCTACCGTCATTCTTTGAATGGAGCTACCTGGTGAGGTACCAGGGATCCTCAGTCTAGGAATGAGAGCCTTTCTGATGTGACTGAGGGATGTGTTCCCACATGCTCAGATGTAAATGCAGAGTCTTTCTGATGTGAATGAGGGATGTGTTCCCACGTGCTCAAATGTAAGTGCAGAGCCTTTCTGATATGACTGAGGGATGTGTTCCCACGTACTCAAAAGTAAGTGCAGTGGCCTTTCCACAGATGATAGTAGTCTGGGTTCCTATCATGCTGGTGGTTGTAAGTGCTAAGCCATTTTACAGATGATAGTAGTTTGAGTTACTATCATGCTGGTGAATGTGAGTGCTGGGCCTTTCTGATATGATTATAGGATTGGTTCCTACATGATCAGATGTGAGTACTGGGTGTGCCTTTCTGATGAGTAGGTTAGATGTAACTGCTAGGAAGGCCATTCTGACTTAGTGTCAGATATAAGCACTAAAGAAAGACCTACATGGAGGCTAGGCCTACAACCAGCATGAAAAAGGGTTGGCTCTGTAGAACTTCCTGTGACAAAAAGAATCATGAGATAGCACCCGTGGTATTGATCCAGATCGAGTGAGGATCTAGATCCAGTGATGATTCAGCAATGATGATCCAAATCGAGTGATGACCTAGATCCAGTGATGATGCCCAGTGATGATCCAGATCGAGAGATGATCCAGATCCAGTGATGATGTCCCATGTTGATCCAAATCGAGAGATGATCCAGATCCAGTGACGATGTTCCAGATCGAGTATGATCCAGTGACGATGTTCCAGATTGAGTATGATCCAATGATGATGATCCAGATCGAGTGATGATCTAGATCCAGATGAAACATGACTAAAGATGAAGATGACTTGAATATGAAGATGACGAGAAGATGATGATGATTCAGATGATTCAGATGATACATAGAAGAAGACTTGTGCTGATAAATTGTGTCGAGAGAATACCTTCCTAGTTAAGAGGGAGTGTTGATATAATTGTAACTTCGGAATGTATTCACTTATATTTCTTATCTATTGTAACCCGATGTTTATTTTGGGATGTATTGTAATGTATTTGAGTCATGTCATACCCTGATGTTTATTCTAGGAAGTTTCTATAATGAGAAAGTCATGTCAAGTCATTGTGGGTAACCCTCCTATTGGTCAAGGGTTAAAGTCCCCACAATTGTGGGGCCCTTGGGTTATTATACTATCCTAGTGAAGTTGACCCTAGGTGAGTCATTGTAAGTCGGGGCAATAGTCCCCACCATTGTGTTACCCTCCTATTGGTCAGAGGAGGCAAAGTCCCCACAAGTGGTGGGGCACTAGGGTTATTAGACACTCCTAGAGATGCCAGGTCTAGTAAGTAATTGTTAAGTGAGGCCGACATGTTGGAGTGCACTTCAAGTGAACAAAAGAATATAAATAGAGAGTGAGCCTCTCTATTTATCTCACTCGCAACACTCACACTCACTCATTGGGGCGCATGAGTGAGAGAGGAGAAGATCTCTCAGTGTGAGAGAAAGAGACTGCTGCTGTCAGGAGATCATCTTACTGTTTTCTAGTTTTACCTTTGGTGCTGATTCTATCTCTGAGGAAGTTGCAGGGTTTTCTCCTTTATGGTTTCCCCGAGGAAAATTCTTTGTGTCTCTTGTCTCTTGTGTTGTGCTTATGTTTTACTGCTGTGCTTTTTATTCTCTCAATGAAAAGATCCTAAGATCATAATGCTAGCTTGAATGATGAAAATATAACATTTTAGTGATCTAAAATATTGGGAACAATACAAAATTTGACTTGTGTTTGATAATTAAAGTGAGATGAAATATGAAACATTCAACATCCAATACAACTATCCTATGTGATGTCAAAATTGATTGTATGCATATAACATTACAAATCATAACATTGTGAACCATGTGTATTGAACTATTGGTAAAATTGGGACAACATGTGTAGACCTTTGATGCTTGTTATTATAACTAGAACCTAATTCTTAAATAGTTGGAGAAGCTGAATGTAACCTATATGTTTCTTATGCTTCTTTAACATGGTTTGAACATTGTTCCTTTGCTAGCATCATTTAAATCTTTGGGTTTCTAATGGGGTGTATATTATCTAATTATTGTTTATCCTTTTTCAAAAGATGAAATTCTAGAAATATTTCCCATAATTTCATTTGGGTATTGTCTTGCACATTTTAAAAATTAAACTCTAATACACTTGCAAACTGTTGTGTAATTTTTCTTATAAATTTTTTTGCTAACTATGTTGTGGTTATTTCAGGAGAGAGAGCGAAAGGAGAAGAGTAAGAGGTGGGTATATTAATAGGATTTTAAAATTTCCCATAAGTATTTGAAGCAACATAAATCTCTAATATCCTTAGGATTCTTTTGGAAGGAAAGAGAAAGATACATCAAAGCCACAACAATGAGTTACTGCTTTCTTTGCATTTACCAATGAACACAGTGTAGCCCTACTGGAAGAGAAACAAAAAAAATTGCAGGTGTGTGTCATTTTAAATTCCTTAGTAATAGATTCCATTTGTTTTCTTTTGGTTTCTCAAGATATCTTGTATTCATTGATGGGCTCTTAGGAAAATTGCAAAATTTTCAAGGAGGAATGGAAAAACATGGCCAAGGAACAAAGAGCTCCATATGAACATGTGTTTCTCCTTCTTTCATTGTAGAATCATCAGATAAATTCAACCCTTAAGTCTAGGAAAAATTGGATTTCACCTCTACTTCACCAAAATAAAGGCTTTGTTAAATGTTTCCATGAAGATTGTAGCTGAGGCAAAATAAAAGTACATGGGAGAAATGGATTTGTACCAGCAGAAGAAGGTTGACTCTAAGGCCTTTGGTTTACAAATTGAAAATGGAATTCTGAATTACTACAAGTTCCCTATGTATCAACACAAATAAAAGGCATTTGAATTTTATATATCTAGCTAAAAATGGAAGACTGAATGATTGAATTGTTTATTTTATATATAGTATGCATTGTGGTAAGTATACACAACATCACCTGCTATGCGTTATATGCAACATGAGTCTATGCATACCAGAATCTCTCCCTTGGGAATTTAGTTTGAACTGATACTAAGATGATACAACTCTTTGATCAAATCCTTGGGGGGAAGTACCTTTTAATTCTTTATCAACCACTTGTGTCCCAAAAAACAAGCCTTGAACATGTGTAAATTTTTTCCCTATTGTAGATAGTTTCTAGACTAATATCAATATTTTCATATTATTTCTCAACTGGCAAAACCTCTGTGTGGATTTGTATATGCAAAATATTTTTTCCTACTAATATAAGACAAGAAGAATTTTGTTAATCTTTTTTAGTGATCCAAAATATTGGGAACAATACAAAATTTGACTCGTGTTTGATAACTAAAGTGAGATGAAATCTGAATCATTCAACATCCAATACAACTATCCTATGTGATGTCAAAATCGATTGTATGCATATAACATTAGAGATCATAACATTGTGAACCATGTGTATTGAACTGTTGGTAAAATTGGGACAACATGTGTAAACCTTTGATGTTTGTTATGATAACTAGAACCTAATTCTTAAATAGTTGGAGAAGCTGAATGTAACCTATATGTTTGTTATGCTTCTTCAACACGGTCTGAAAATTCTTCCTTTGCTAGCATCATTTAAATCTTTGGGTTTCTAATAGGGTGTATATTATCTAATTGTTTTTTATCCTTTTTCAAAAGATGAAATTTTAGAAATATTGCCCATGATTTCATTTGGGTATTTTCTTACACATTTTAAAAATTAAACTCTAATACACTTGCGAACTGTTGTGTAAGTTTTATTATAAATTTTTTTTCTAACTATGTTGTGGTTATTTCAAGAGGTAGAGGGAAAGGAGAAGAGTAAGAGGTGGGTATATTAACAGGATTTTAACATTTCCCATAAGTATTTGAATTAACATAAATCTCTAATATCCTTAGGATTCTTTTGGAAGGAAAGAGAAAGATTCATCAAAGCCACAACAACCAGTTACTGCTTTCTTTGCATTTACCAATGAACACAGTGTAGCCCTACTGGAAGAGAAACAAAAAATTTTGTAGGTGTGTGTCATTTTAAATCCCTGAGTAATAGATTCCATTTGTTTTCTTTTGGTTTCTTAAGATATATTGTATTCATGGATGGTCTCTTAGGCATATTGCAAAAATTTCAAGGAGGAATGGAAAAACATGGCCAAGGAAGAAAGAGCTCCATATGAACATGTGTATGCTCATTCTTTCATTATAGAATCAATTTGTAGGAAAATATCATCAGATAAATTCAACCCTTAAGTCCAGGAAGAATTGGATTTCACCTCTACTTCACCAAAATAAAGGCTTTGTTAAATGTTTCCATGAATATTGTAGCTGAGGAAAAATAAAAGTACATGGGAGAAATGGATTTGTACCAACAGAATAAGGTTGAATCTAATGCCTTTGGTTTACGAATTGAAAATGGAAGACTGGATGACTACAAGTTCCCTATGTATCAACACAAATAAAAGGCCTCTGAATTTTACCTTAATATGGTTAGTATAAATATTCCAAAAGTTTCCTTGCACACTTAAAGATACTTTTAGGATAATATAATGTAATTTTCATGCACTTAGTCTGGAATTCAATATTAGACAATAATAGAATTTAGTTCATCCATATGATTGATTAGATGGATTTTTCCATACAGGAAGCAAACTCTGCTTCCAAAGAGAACTGAGAAAACTTGAAAGATATCAAGGACTACATCTCTTGAGGAAAAAGACAAAATTAATTTACCTTGGGTTTTATTTTCCTTTGGTTTTTAAAATTAATTTACTAAAAAGACACTTTGCATATAAAGTGACTGAGACATTGTTTTCATCTTTAACCATTTCTTAAGTACCCAATTTATGAGTGATGAAAATCTTGGCCATTTTCCAACAAGTCTGCATGTCAAAACCCTAATTTTAAATTCTTTGATGTCTCTAACCTTGCACAAAATTTTGGTGTTCTGATCATTTTACAGGAAAATTTCCTTTTGGACAGGCCTCATCTCCCTAAAATGCAAGGGAAGATTCAGGAGTCTCACCCATACAGGTTAAATTTGAATCCATGGTTTTAGGATACTCTAGAGAAGCCTTCACAGAAGCAACGAGAGTAAGAAAAATTATCAAGTTCAGAGAAGCTGATGTAAATCAATCAAAGTTGGTTGAACGGCTGTAACGGCCATACAAATAACCTTCCAAGGTTTTTTCACATGTGAAAGATCTAAACTTTAATCCGGTGTGCTATTTGATACCACATCATCATCAAATCTGAGCATTGAAAGTGTTATGTGAGTTTGGATGTCACAATTCCCATAATTTGCTACATATTCATCCTCAACCTCTTCATCTATGTCTTTAGAAATTGCCAATTGCCTTTTGGTCCAATAATTTAGCTCATATCCTTCTCCTCGTAGTAATTTCAAAATATGTGATGACAAGTGATAGACAAACAATCAGGAAGAAATAAGTTCAAGTGCTTCCATGAACATTTATCCAAGTTCAAAGTTTGACAAAGCAATTTTCATGCAAAGCTAGGCCGCTTGAATTGGGCAAATCAAAACTTTCAATTCAGATCTGGCAATCCAGATTTCAACTAGTATAGGTATCCCCAGAAAAGATATATACTCTTAATTGAATTGGAGCCAAAGCAGATATGTTGGCTCTTTTGCGTATGCTAGGAGGGGTAATTTGTGTACTCAAGCATTGGCCTGAGATATGATGTATTCCCTTTTGTCTATTAATAAATATAAGATTCATTTTCCAAAACCAAAAGACAAAGAAAACTATAATAAATGGAGGTCATTATTGGCAATATGGAGGTCATTATTCACAATTAGGGTTTTGTATATTTTGCTATATCCCACCAACAACATTCAAAAGGTCAGATATGCGTAAGCATGGAAATTCTACAAATTAATGTCGTTAATGGAAATCGAGGCTTTGTATATTTTGCTACAACTCACAAAGCATTCAAGCCTAATCTGTGTAAGCGTGATGATTACTACAAATTAAACCACTAAACAAACGTTTAGATATGGCACCCTAAACACTATATCTAAACACCCTTGGCCCTAGCTCAGAATATTGTCAACTCACTATTTATTATATTGTTCCTTATTATGTGGAAAACAATTTATCTGGCTAAAGATCTAGCAACAAACATTTCTATAGCTAAAGATATAGGACTATAAATTTCATTCACTGTAATAGAGGCCATCGAGGGGGCGATTCTTTTCTTATTGAAAATGCTCCTGAAATAGCATATTCAATTTCTTTTGGATTGTCAAATAATATTCCTATGTCATCCCCTTTCTCTAAAATATGACCAGAGGAGCTTGAAACTGTTTGAAAGGAATCATAGGAAAAATTGCTCTCTAAATTTGTAGTTTCATCTTCAAAGTCATCTTTCTCATCACTACAATGACTACGGGTCTTTCATTTGTACACTCTATAAGCTGACTCTACAAGCTAACATTTTGTCTGTTTCCATTTAGATTTGACTGATGTTGAAATTAGTTGATTTTACTCACATTAGCAGTCACACCATTATGAATTGTACTAGATTCTAGAGACACCTTCCAAATAATTTTCAGGTTAGGTTGTAAGTGAGTTTTAAAATTCTATCTCATAAAACTCATAGAGGTTATTGAGATATGCATATTACATATAGAATGCATTCTTTGGGATTTATTTTCTTTCAGTACAATACTCATATGGTTTTGATGTGCATCTCTACAAAACATATATGGTTTCGACATTAGAAGCATCAATGTTTGGTTTTATACTTGTCGTTAAACATCAGTTTGAACCAAACAAAGTTATGGGCTGAAAATCCTATTAAACTCAGGATTTCTCCAAAAGTTGAGATTTATGAGCACAAAGCACTACTGAACATTCTTGAAGAAGAAGATATTGTCTAGGTGTAGAAGTGCAGCCCTATTATTGGCTATTTGTACTATATAGTATAGAAACCTTCCATACCATTTTAATATTAGGTTGTAAAGTGAATTTTAAAATTTCATCGGGTGAAACTCATAGACCTTATTTAGCTATGCATAATACATATAAGATCCATTCTTTATGTTTTATGTTCCTTCAAAACTAAAACTCATAGAGGTTACTTTCACTTCACATTTCTAATGATGAGCATTTGCTTGATTAGGGATTCTTTCATGCATCTCAATTTGTATAAGTTCACCTTTCCACGACATTTTTTCAATCATAGGTCTACTATATTTCTTGAGGGTTTCCTTTTGTATAGTTGCTCCTATGATCACTATTTTCTGTAGAAAAATAATAGATCAAGAAGAATAGTTTGTATTGACTCATAGCTTCATGTGATGCATATTTGAGAAAATGACAGTAATAGGTAGGAAATCAATGTAGTTATGACATTTTATACCACAGTTGCTCATTCATTGAGTAAATATTGGATGAAATGTCTTTAGTCATAGCTTCTTCTTATGGATATTTGAGATAATGGCTAGTATAGGAAATGAATAAATGTACTTATGAAATTTTTGTACCATAGACTCATTTATTAATTAAATTCTTGTTCTTAAGATCTTTGGCCATGGATGATAACGACCTTTTTTCCCCTGATTTTGAAACATTTGCGATGTGAGAAGTGATGACTATAAATTTTTGAGGAGAAAAGGCAAGGGTTTAAGGTTCAATTATGTTTTTCGTGTTATTTGAGAACATAAACCATCTATCATTTAATATCAATATGTTTGATGTTGAAATTTATTGAAATTATATCTTAACATGTGATTGAAAATGACATATTCTTTTGTTAGACTGTTTATCTTTTAACTATTTTCTTTGCAATTAATCAAAGGCATTATTCAGATTGGTTTATTTGAATTTCATTGTTATGCATTATATTTTTGTGTTATCGAGATGTTGAGATATCATTATAAAATCCTACTTAATTATGAATTCTGCCAAAAGTATATTGTTGTGCTCATGGGTATTTAATACAGATAGTGGGAGTGGAGTGTTTTCACTTGCATGGTTTTATGTTACAATTCATCTCATATTTTCTTGTTCTCTTTTCTCTCTATATATTTATATAGTATTTTATAGTACCCTTTTTCCTAGTAGCACATTATACATTTTGGATCTTCTCCTTATACAATGATGATAAATATATATGGAACACACATGATGATATACCTTCGGAGAGAAAATATTAAAGTCCTTGGTTGGTCCTGTTTGTCCTATAGGTAAAAGGGGTTGGCTCCCCACCTTTATGGTACACCTTGGTATTGTGGGTATGGGGGTTTCCTTACCACCTTGTTATGACCCTTAGTTGAGTTATGGTACTTTTGCCAATAACACCCTTATTGTTTGTGGTACCATGACCTCTTTGATATGATGACCTAACCTTGTTGTTGTTGGGCTTGAATATAGACCCCTTAGAAGCCCTTTCAAGTTATAAAAACAAGTCTTATCCTTCATTACGGATCCATCAAAGAATATACATCTCAACTTGGATCTTTCAGTTTGGCTTCAAAGAGTATGTTGCTAGGTTTTCACTGCTTCACCCTAGGTTAGCGGATCTGAGTTTAAGGGTTTCTTTGTGGTCCCTTATTTGATCAATCGCAAGTTGTGTCGAGTTGTGACCTTGTGCATATGACCTGTGAACTGTGTGCTGTCTCTCTTGCTGAGCTATGACCTTATGTTTCTAACCCATTGAATGTGTGGTGTCTCTCTTGTTTCCATGTTGAGTCCTGACTTTATGAAGTTGACCCGTGATTGTATTAGGTTAATCCAAGACCATTTTTCTATTAAAAATATAGGTAGTGTTCAGTTCTGTGGGATACTCTTGGACTGTTAGATTTGGCGTCATCCCTATGGGGATGTTAAACCTTATTTGTGACTGTGTAAGGTGTATCCTAATGGATTGTGACTATGTATGATCTCTCCTAGATGGTCCATGGACTATGATGACCTGCCTCATCCTTATAGTGGATTGTTGTAACCTCTCCTAGCTATACCATGGCTAATTTGACCTTACCTTTATGTACATGACTTGTTTGGTGTTAAGTATGCTAGAGGGAGTTGTGATCTTTTGCAGTTTATTAGCGATGTTTTAGGCTAAATATCATTGCTACTATCCTACTAGGGTCTTCACACATGGTGACTGAGATATATTTCTTTCTATTGTATGTATCTAACCTCAACCTACAACACTCTAACCTACTCTCTATAAAGGTATGTCATATGTTCCTTTGGTGACTTGTCATTTCAATGACAAGATCTAAACCTAAAATTATCTAAGTATAATGCTAATCCAACAGTTCTAGACTAGCTTCAGTAAGCCTCTCACTGGGTCTATGGCTCCAACCCAACCCCTTGGAACTTCTGGCTCTTCTTTGAAATATTCATGAAGCAACCTAGACTCAATGGCCTCTAACCTTTGGAGTAGATCTTCACCTATATTTTCCCTTTATCCTGCATTTCTCTTGCCCCCTTTTCTCTAGTTTAGATGGACTCCTCTCTGGACCATCGTAGTTTTTCTGATACTAGTCTAATGTAGTCACTCAAGCTGCAAGGCCTTCATAAACTTTAAAAGCACATATTTGTAGAGGCTAACATGGAAATACATAAAATCCAAATGATCACACACTTCAGTACTCAGGGTTAATATACTATTAAAATTCCATATTTAATAGCATACCATTTTGTTGAGGCCTGGAAATTCGCAGGCAACAACAGTAAGGGATTCTCCCCAATCAACGTTCCCAACTAGCCTGTTGACTGTTTGGTATAGGGAATCCCTCTAGTTTACGGTTCGGCTACCGTAGGTCAAGTACAAAAACAAAGGCTTGACCGGTTACGGCCCGGTCCACCGAGTTTTTGTATTTTTTGACTTAAATTATGAAATGCAAGTGCCTAATTAACATGCAGGGTGATTAGATGCAAGGAGCAGTCACAATGTGATGCACAGGTTCTTACCTCTCGTCTTAGACTCACTAGCATCTAAATCACATACAATAAGAAAATAAACTAACTACCTAAACTATCCCTAGGGAGCAGGATTATCATTCTTTAGTGAGTAATACATTTTGTTCTTGCATAATGAAGAGTTACAGATAGCTGATACTTCTTTCAAGACACATGAACAATTACAGATATTTACACAACCAGATAGCCCATTGCTTTATGAACAACATTTATTACTTACAGTGGAGAGCATCACAAAATATATTGAAAAGCATTCAACAAGAACATAGGTCCAGGAAGTTAAACACTCTCGCAGTTAATGAAACACAACTGAAAACAAAATAGTTCCCCTTCAACATTGTTCATTTAATCACATTGATACATTCCACATTTCTCTTTCTCCAGCAGGCAAAAATTGCAGTTTTTTATTGTAAAATGAAATAGTTCCTCTTACAAGCAAAATGGTTTACAAGCTCTTCCAGTGAAAAAAGTCCTTCTAAATTTTAACTTTCCAGTATTTAAACTACAGCAGCCGATCATTTGGGCTGCCCCCCAAACGGATGACCTTTCAGCTCCCCAACGCTTCATATTTCTTTATCTTTTCTACGCATGCCCATGAGTGGCTAAGTAACTGCCAGATCTTTTAGAACTGCTCCTTTGTCACCATTCATTTTGTCTCTTCTTTGGTTTGTCCATCTTACGATCCTGTTGGTTTCGGCTCTACCTTCACCAAACGGTCTGCCCCCCTTGACCAATCTCTGGAAAACACCTGCAATCAAACGACAAGCATCATTCGTGGGAAATGCATTTAAACCACAGCAACAAACCAAATTGACTGAACGGCTAATCCACAGGAAATGGTCTAGTGCACTACCATCCTTTTACAAATAAAACGACGGTGGAAATCGGGAGGGAACCGACACTGGAAGCCAAATGGACTTCCCGGCCGCAACAGCGGAAGAGTCAATGCTACCGGCATGTGACGGGAGGGCGGGAAACTTTAAATTGGAAATCGGGCAACTTTCCCTTGCAGAAGCTCAATGACTTAGAGAGTCGCAATGGCGAAAGGGAAAGACTGAAGACACGCGACATGGGTGAGAAAACCTTAAAATCGAAAGTCGGATCGTTTAGACATCGGAAGCGGAACGAATTTCCCAGCCACAACGTCGGAAAAGTAAAGACTGCAGGAAAGCAATGGTGGGAGGAAACTCAATCAGAAGTCGGATGGCTTCACACTTCAGTGGCTAAAGGAATTTGAGAGCCGTAACGGCGGAAAAGAAGGCTAAAGCCACGCGATGCCCAGTCGGACGTAGGACGGATTTCTACTTCGGAAGCTAAATGACTTCCCCAGCCGCAACGGTGGAAGAAAAATGACTTCAGATCAGACAAAAAGGTGCCCGATCAATACAAAAAACTAAGTGGTTAGACAGCTTTAAAACTCAACAACGGACAGAAACCCGTTTTACCTCCACGACGGCGATCCGAAACAAAGAAAATTCAATCGACCAGCAAACAGACTCAAAACTGCGACCCTCAACAATTTTCATCACCATCAAAAAATTGATAGCCTGGGCAAGAGTTATTATGTAGAATCATCCAAAATCAAACATGACCAAAATTCGAAGGATCCAATCGATTAGAAAACCATGCTAAATCATTAAGAGGGGTCCAAAATTTAAGAAATTTGGGGAGAATGGTTGCAGCTACAACAATTGGTGATTACCTGGTGAACCTAGATCTCTGGGTGATTATTCTTTGAGTGACAGACTATTTAAAAACAAATGCATTCCATTGAATTCTTCCAGCTATCTGTATTTCTCGAATGCTGAAAGTGTGTACCTTCAATCATTGATAATAGTCCGATTTGGGAGAGTGGAAACCAAGATTTTCAAGTCCAAATAACTTTGCTGAGGCCAGAAGATGAGTTTCATTATTACCTTTGTCTTCAAGTAGCTGATAGCTTGGACACCACAGGATTGTAGCACATGGTAAACAGAAATATTCATTTGTTCCTCATTCCCATGCCATTTTAGCACTTTTTGTGCTTTTGGACTTTTGTCCCTTTTCATATGAGTCCTCCTGCATGCCTTTCTTACTAAATTGTAATTCAGGATCCTCTATCCCATAGTGTCCTTTTGTGTGAAATATGTATTTAATTTTCAGCTCATGGACGGAGAGGATCTATTGGCAATTTAGTACAGATGATTCAGCATCTGCTTTGGCATATGATGCTTTTATAAGAGTTTTATTCTTTCTTTCCTTTCGGCAGTCATTTCTTGGCATGGGATCATTATATTTAATATACTGTTCACCTTTCTCCTTTCCATGGGTCCTCTACTGTCGCTCCTTAGAACATTTTAATTGTGACGTGGATAGAGCCTCAACATAGTATTACAGACTCTCTGAATCCGGTTTATTTCACAGGGGTTAAGCATGAATTCAATGCACACAGAATTATTTGAGAAACAACTAAACTGGAAGAAATTATTTCATACAAAACACACAATCTGAGACCCAAAAATGTGTATCATTCCCAAACATTTTAATGTTCTCCATGCAACCGCGGGTTCATTCCCGTTATTAGAATCAAGAAAACAAACTAAAACAAACTGTAAAACATGACTCAAAAGACAGCCAAACAGATTATTTATATACAAGATAGAAGAAATCAAACAAACTCAGGAAAAATACGGCTTGAGGACCAAACCATTTACTGGTAAACTCTCTTCCCATCCTTCCAGATCTTGCAACTTATAAGTAGAAGGGCCAAGCTTAGCCACTATCTGATAAGGGCCTACCCATAACTGCTGGAATTTAGTGTGCTTTCCTTTCTCATCATGGGGGTGATCCCCTTTGAGGACTAAGTCTCCTACTTCAAAGTCTTTTGTTCCAGCTTTATGCTTGTCGAACCATCTCTTAACTAACTCCTGTTGTTGCTTAAAGCATTCTCTGGCTTTAGATCTAGCCTCTTCTGCTTTCAGGAGATTGTATTTTCTTATTTGCAAAACTTCATCATCTGACCCCCTAGACTCCTGAGCTAGTATGGAAGATGGTAGCATGATATTGGGAGGAAGGATGGCTTCTTTACCATAGACAAGGGTATATGGAGACACTCCAATCGCAGACTTGGGGGTGACTCTATCGGCCCAAAGGGCATTTGGTAATGCTGAGTGCCAACTCCTCTAGTTTTCTACTACAGTCTTCTTTAAAATTCTAATCAGATTTTTGTTGGAGGATTCAGCTAGGACATTTCCTTGTGGATAGTAATTAGTAGAATAATGCAATTTTATTCCTTTATCATGAGCAAAAGAAGTCAATTTAATTGATGAAAAGTACTTATCATTATCAAAAACTAACAAAACTAGAACTCCAAACCTGGTCATGATGTGGTCCTGTAGGAAGCTAATGACCTCGTCTTCCTTTATCTTGCGCAACGGGATGGATTCGACCCAACGAGTGAAATAATCAGTAGCTGTCAGAATGTACTTGTGCTGCAAAGAGGAGTTCGGCTTTATTTCTCCAATAATGTCCAACCCCCATTGCTCAAATGGCTCAGTGATCATCACAGGATTTAGAGGTGCTGCGGCTTTAGGTTGTCTCCCACTACACCTTTGGCAAATATCACACTTCCTGACATGTGCGTGTGCATATCTAAAGAGCGTAGGCCAATAGTAACCTGCCCTGAGGATTTTGTGGGCTGTGGTATCCCCTGAATAATGTCCTCCAGTAGGACCGTCATGCAAATATGTCATTACTTTGTTCGCATCTTCCTTTTCTAAGCATCTAAGAAGAAACCCGTCATAATTCTTTCTGAATAATACCCCTTCCACAATTTGATAAGATGCTGATTCAAGACGTAGCGCTCTTCTTTGCTTGGAATTCCAATGTTCAGGTAACAGCCCTGCCTGCAGGTAATGTACAAGGTCCCTATACCAAGACTTGGGAGCTGTAAACAAAGGACATACATCCATTACATGTAATTCGGCCTCATCCCCCCAGGCTTGTTCTTCATTGTTCCCACTTTGAGTCATCAATTTGCACAACCCCTGACCTTTAAATATAGAGGCTGGCTTGAATTCAAGGTCGTACTCTTGAAGAGCTATTACCCAGTTGCCTCTTCTTTCTCCCAACTCCTTCTGTATAAGAAGAGATCTTACGGCTGGGTAGGGAACTATTACCTTGGTTCGATTCTTTAATATATAAGGCCTAAATTGCTTTACTGCTTTGAATACTCCGTAAGCTTGTTTATCAACAGCTGGTTAGTTCAATTCGTCCCCTTGTAGACCAGTACTCATAAAGGAAATTGGGAATTCATCCCCCCCTTCTTCTTTTTGGGTGAGCACGGCTGCCAGTGAATCATCGGATGCAAATGTATACAGAATAAATTCTTTATCGAAGTCTCGTATTTTCAACGAGGGTACATGTGCAACAACAATTTTAATTTTGCTGAATGTGTTCTTCTCAATTTTAGTCCACTTGAATTGTGCATTCTGCTTGACCATCTGCTGTAGCGGCTTAACAGTCTGAGCGAAATCAGGCACAAACCTTCGTACGAAATTTATGGTTCCCATGAATGATTGCATCCCCTTTTTATTGTGGGGCAAGGGGATTTGTTCAATAGCCCTAATTCTTTCTGGATCAATGGAGATCCCTTGCTTTGACACTATGTGACCCAGCAACTTGCCTTTTGTGATAGCGAACACACATTTCTTAGGATTGAGTGAGATGCCATACTTCCGACAGCGTTCAAAAATCTATCTTAAGTGAAATGCGTGCTCTCCTCTTTTTTTCGAGAATATCGTAATATCGTCAAGGTACACTACACCGCTGCAGCCGCTCAATCCACGGAAAGCTATGTCCATAGCTCTCTGAAATGTTGCTTCCGCATTTATAAGCCCAAAGGGCATCCTTCTGTAGGCAAAGGTTCCCCATTTGGTCCTGAACGTTGTCTTCAACCTGTCTTCCTCGGCTACTAATACTTGATTGTAGCTAGAGAAACCATCCGCTAATGAAAACAGTTCAGAACCTGAGACCATTTGGAGCAATTGCTCCATGGGTGGCACTGGGTAATTATCTTTATCAGAAGCTCAGTTCAGATTTCTGAAATCAACGCATAATCTGATTTCTCCAGATTTTTTTCTAACTGGTACCAGATTTGATACCCACTCAGAGTGTCTGACTTTAAAAATGATTCTAGCATCCAATAATATCTTCACTTCACTCTGAATCAGTGGTTCCAGCTTCGGATGCATTTTTCTCAAATGTTGCTGATACGGCTTTACTCCAGCTTTGATGGGAACAATGCGCTTGATGATGTTGGTATCGTATGTTTTTAAATCTTCGTACGTCCAGGCAAAGACATCTTTATATTGTTTAAATAGGCTGATGAATTTGTCTCTTTCTGCTGGTGAACAACACTTGCCGAGATTCATAAATTTGGGATTCGTCTCAGTCCCTAAATTTATCATCTCGAACTGTAGAGATGAGCTGTGGGTCTTCATGTTGGCTGGTCTTCTGAACTTTTCATTTAAATCGAACATTTTTTCTAATGTTCTGACATCTTTAGGAATGAAATTGTCATATTTCATCTCGGCCTGATGCTCTTCATTGTCTATGATCACTCCTTTAAACACCTCATCATTTGTCAAACAGTCTATGATTTGCTGATCATCGTCGAACACTTACAAGTTGGTGATTATATCCGGTACTAAAGGCCTGAAAAGTAATTCAATAGAGCATCGATTATTAGTGGGTACCAACATAGCGGCTGAGGTGGCCAACAAGTCAGCTGCTGCGTTTTTAAGCCTTGGAATGGAAATAATATTGAATGCATTAAAAAATTTCAGTAAATCCCATACCTCATTTTGGTAAGCCTTTAAGTGAGGAGAAACACAATGTATCTAATTCCGGATTTGTTTCACAATAATTTCAGAATCCCCAAAAAATTTTAGATTACTTACCTTTAATTCAATTGCCTTCTTTAGTCCCTGCACCAGTGCTTCATACTCAGTTGTATTATTAGTACACTCAAACTCTAATCTACACAAAAGGAAATGTTTATTCTTCTATGGGTCAATTAGGACACAGCCAGCCCTTGACCCTTCTAATGTCTTAGAGCCATCAAAAAACAAAATCAAAAAATCACTAACTACTAAAGGTGAATCTACTCCTACTGCTAAGATTACTATATTGCAGTCAATCTCATCAACCTGTGAGAATTGAAGGAGTTCAGGCTGAGTTTCTGATGTGTTGCTAGCTTCTTCCGCTTGATAATTCCCTGGTTCCAACTCGATAAAATAATTTCCCAGTACAGAATCCACTGGTACATTCTTCTCCTCCAGCTGAGTAACATTGTACTTCATGTGAGGCTCTCTTAGAATCTTAATCTGGTTTGGACTTCCTTTGTATGGAAACCAAAGATGGGACCAATCTGAGGCGAAATATCCATTTAATTTGGCCGACCAATCTCTGCTCAGGACAAGACCATAAGCGTCTGGTATATCAGCCACCACGATGTTAATAATTTGGCAAACTTTTTCATTGGATGCCAGACGGACTAGGACATCTTCCAGCTCACCAATCACCTTTACATCCATTCTATCCAATTGAACCACCCTTCACATTGATGGCTTAGGCTTCCCATTGATCTTTTTACAGACTGATATGGGCATGACATTTACCGACGCCCCTGAGTCTACCAAGAAATTATGTACATTGTGATTGAAAATTTCAAACGTGAGGAGGAAAGGTGGATGTTTGCTTTTAGACTTACCTCCGATGCTAGTTTCTCCAATTTCTTCTTCTTCCTGAGGTTAATTGTTGGCGGGAAGCTTCTCATCTGATGCTTCAAGTGATTTCAACAGTCTCTCTTTTTGTTGTGGCACTTTACACATTTCGAATAGTGGCACATTTGCTTTTACCTTTTTTAAATCCTCCACTATGTCATAATCCATCAGCTGCTCAATGGGATGGGGTTTATCATCATTTTCTTCACCTAGCTTGGTCCGCGCTTCATTCTGCCTGGTATTTTGGCTGGTAATAGTGAACTCTGGAATTTTATCCACCAAAGATTTGTTTTGACATTTCTTCTTAACATTTCTCTGCAGCCTCTTAATCTTTGGGAGTATAAGACTGTCTTCCTTAACCGTCCCTTGGCTCATTTGTGGCTATGTTGGCTTCCATAACGTCCTTGTACCCCTGAGTCTTTTCCTCCTCAGCATCAAATAACGAGACCGAATTCCATAAAGCCATGGTTTCCTCTTCCTGTTCTTTAGTAGAAGTAGAAGTAGAACTCTCTTTTCTTTCTTCATCTCCCTCTTCTGTTAATCTAGAATCTAACAGTTGATTCATGACCAACGTCATCGAATTAATCCATTGAGGACAATTCTTTTCAGAGTGTGGCTGTTGGTGGAAAGTGCAAAAATTGTCCAAGCCTACCTCTGTTAAATTCATAGATGTAGTATTGTGAGGAGGAGGTTGAGACTGATGGTTATCCTCTCTTTTCTTATAATATGGCTTATAAAACTTTTATGCTTCCTTTTCTTTCTCCATATCTATGATTTTGTTGGATAGCTTCTGCATCATTTTGGCCATATTTTCCAAATCTGGCGACTTTTCTTCCTTAGGCTTAGTAAACAATAAGGCTTTTCTTCCCGCACCTTTCTCCCCTGACTGTTCTGGATAGTATTCAATGCTCTCTCTTTCAGCTTCCACCACTTCTACTTCTTCATAAGTTTTCGTCAAAGTAGGCTTGGCCCTACCTTTGGAAAACATGGCCAAATCATGGCCTAAAGCTGAAGTATAATATTCAATCAGAACTTTGTCTGAAGGTTTATCCATTTCAGAAAAATTCTTGAGATAGGCTGCAAACCTTTGTGTGAAACTGTGCACCTTTTCTTTTCTTTCTTTCTTCAATGCACACAGCCCTTTCATGAGAGCTGCATGAGTTTTCTGAGTTGCATACTTACTTCTGAAAATTATTTCGAAGGTATTCCAATCAGGGATAGAGTTAGCAGGTAATCCAAAGTATCATGATACTGCAGCTCCTTTAAGGGTATGAGGGAACAGTCTGCATACCACATCTTCATGTTCCCCGACCCTTAATCCTTCAATTTCCAAGCAAAAACTTTGTAGATGATCATCTACTAGTATTTTCTCATTTGGGTCAAACTTGGGCAACATCTTGTCAAAGGCTTGAGGTAGGTCGTGTAATGGAGGTGTCGTGTTTAATGGTGATCTAGCTCTCCATGCAGGTGGTGGATTTGGTGCGTTAGGTGGTTGGTTTGCGTTTACGCCAGCCATGAGTCTGGGTGGAGAATGGGGAGGTGAACCAACTGGAGTATGAGCAGGAGAACTGTGAGGGGTTTCTGGGCCTTCTTGATTCACAGGTAGCACAACTTCCTGTAAGGTTGTCTCTACAAGTTCTTCCCAGTCTCCAACTAACACTGAGTCTTCCGCTACAGGACGATCTTTCTTTTTATACTCTCTTCTAGGCAATTCAGGGATGATTGGCAATCCACCAATCTTCTTTACATATGCCATGGTGTGTCTTCTCAAATGATTTACAATTTCTTTGCCAATAGAATATAGATGTTCTCTTTCTTCCGGAATTGGATTTTGAAACCCACTGCTTTTAGAACTGTTACCGGTGGAATATTCTCGAGAAAACGGGTTTCCTCGGCCAGCCATACACTGGCGGCCCTCCTTCTAGCGCCAAAACTGTTGAGGCCTAGAAATTCGCAGGAAACAATAGTAAGGAATTCTCCCCAATCAATGTTCCCAACTAGCCCGTTGACTATTTGGTATAGGGAATCCGTCCAGTTTACGGTCCGGCTACCGTAGGTCAAGTACAAAACAAAGGCTTCACTGGTTATGGCCCGGTCCACCGAGTTTTTGTATTTTTCGACTTAAATTATGAAATGCAAGTGCCTAATTAACATGCAGGGTGATTAGATGCAAGGAGCAGTCACAATGTGATGCGCAAGTTCTTACCTCTCGTCCTAGACTCACTAACATCTAAATCACATACAATAAGAAAATAAACTAACTACCTAAACTATCCCTAGGGAGTAGGATTATCATTCTTTAGTGAGTAATACATTTTGTTCTTGCATAATTAAGAGTTACAGATAGCTGATACTTCTTTCAAGACACATGAACAATTACAGATATTTACACAACCAGATAGCCCATTGCTTTATGAACAACATTTATTACTTATAGTGGAGAGCATCACAAAATATACTGAAAAGCATTCAACAAGAACATAGGTCCAGGAAGTTAAACACTCTCACATTTAATGAAACACAAATGAAAATGAAATAGTTCCCCTTCAACATTGTTCATTTAATCACATTGATACATTCCACATTTCGCTTTCTCCAGCAGGCAAAAATTGCAGTTTCTGATTGTAAAACGAAATAGTTCCTCTTACAAGCAAAATGGTTTACAAGTTCTTCCAATGAAAATAGTCCTTCTAAATTTTAATTTTCCAGTATTTAAACTACAGTAGCCGATCGTTTGGGCTACCCCCAAATGGATGACCTTTCAGCTCCCCAATGCTTCATATTTCTTTGTCTTTTCTACGCATGCCCATGAGTGGCTAAGTAACTGCCAGACCTTTTAGAACTGCTCCTTTGTCACCATTCATTTTGTCTCTTCTTTGGTTTGTCCATCTTACGATCCTACTGGTTTTGGCTCTACCTTCACCAAACGGTCTGCCCCCCTTGACCAATCTCCGAAAAACACCTGTAATCAAACGACAAGCATCATTCACGGGAAATGCATTTAAACCACAGCAGCAAACCAAATTGACTGAACGGCTAATCCACAGGAAATGGTCTGGTGCACTGCCGTCTTTTTACAGAAAAAACGACGGCAAAAATCAGGAGGGAACCGACATCGAAAGCCAAATGGACTTCCCAGCCGCAACGGCAGAAGAGTCAATGCTACCGGCATGCGACGGGAAGGCGGGAAACTTTAAATCGGAAATCGGGTGGCTTTCCCTTGTGGAAGCTCAATGACTTAGAGAGCCGCAATGGCGGAAGGGAAAGACTAAAGACACGCGACACGGGCAGGAAAAATTTAAAATCGAAATTCGGATGGTTTAGACATCGGAAGCGGAACGACTTTCCCAGCCGCAACGTCAGAAAAGTAAAGACTGCGGGCAAGCGATAGTGGGAGGAAACTCAATTGGAAGTTGGATGGCTTCACACTTCGGCGGCTAAAGGACTTTGAGAGCCGAAACGGCGGAAAAGAAGGCTAAAGCCACGCGATGCCTAGTCAGACATCGAACGGATTTCTACTTCGTAAGCTAAATGACTTCCCCAGCTGCAACGGCTTAAGAAAAACGGCTTCGGATCAGACAAAAAGACGCCCGATCAATACAAAAAACTAAGTGGTTAGACAGCTTTAAAACTCAACAATGGACACAAACCCGTTTTACCTCCGCGACGGCGATCCAAAACAAAGAAAATCCGATCGACCAGCAAGCAGACTCAAAACTGCAACCCTCAACAATTTTCATCACCATCAAAAAATTGATAACCCGGGCGAGAGTTATTCTGTAGAATCATCCAAAATCAAAAATGACCAAAATTCGAAGGATCCAATCGATTAGAAAACCATGCTAAATCATTAGGAGGGATCCAAAATTTAAGAAATTTGGGGAGAATGGTTGCAGCTGCAACACATTCCTATATCTAACAGATGGGCATTAAATTTCGCATCAAACCCATACCCCCACTGCATACATTAGAGGAAATTTGGGGTCTAAAATGGGCCTTATAAGAAAACATGCCAAAATAAGTTTTTGTGAGTTGGAATTCAAGAACCAATAGAATTTCAATAAAATAAGTCAACCATAATGGTTGAATTGGCATATTTGTCATTAAAAAAAACTACTTTTTTTGTTCGTATTTTCGACATATCTCATTGTGTTTTTACTCAAATTTTGATCGGGAGAGCTCGTTGGATGCAGAATTTGATTCCGCATCCAACGAGCACCCNAAAAAGTAGTTTTTTTCTTTCTTCCTCCAAAATTAATTAATATTATTTTATTATTTTAACCATTATTTTATTATTTTGACTATTATTTTATTATTTTCCTCAGGAGGCCCATTTTAGACCCCAAAATTCCTCTAATGCTTATGAGGTAACCACGACGCCCAAAATGAAAATTTTATATATATATATATATATATATATATATATATATATTAATATTAATATGTGTTTTTAATTAAAAATTTTATTTTTCGATGTCATGGGTACCTTAGAAGTATGCAGGGTGGGTATGGGTTGGATGCGGAATTAAAATCTGCATCCAACGAGTCCCCAAACTCCGAATGTGGGTGAAACCATAAGGAGATATGTTAAATATACGATATGAAAAAGTACTTTTTTTTCCTTCCATTTTTTTTACAAATTTTACCCTTATGGTTGACATCATTATCTTGAATCCTATTGGATTTTATAAAGTGAATTTTAATCATAGATTTTTTTAGGACCATTTTTTACCTCAACACTCCCCTAATGATTGGGGATGAGGAAGTATCTCTAATTGCATAACTACTCATCTAACATGGAAGCTAGAGTTTCCATTTGAAATATACAAGGAAAGGCCTCAGTTTTGTGGTACCAACTAAATCAAGTGAAGCACATTAATGTGAAGAGGATTTCATGGGAATATTTGAAGTATTTCTATAAAAATACCCCTGAAAGCATTATTTTGACAAGAATATGGAGTTCTTTGAACTCAAGTTGGGAAATATGACCATGGAGGATTATTAGAGAATTTGTTTACAATTATTGAGATATGTGGGGTTCATCAAACATGAAAAGGTAATTTACATATGTTTTGAAATGGGATGTCTACATTCTACAAAGATAAATCTAGTTTTATGAGACCAAGACTCTGGAAGAGACAATCAAGAAGGAAAAATAAATGTTTGACTAGTACAAAGGAAGGGTAAATATTCATAAACATTGGAGACATAATAATAAATATAAGAATGATAAAAGGAAGAAAGAATTTAAACCTCATTTAAAAAAAAAATCTAATGCATATCAACAAAACCATCCATCTTAAAGTGCATCCAAGATGGAAAAGTCTTTAGGGAAAAGCACAAGGTAGGAAATCAAATGTTGAGGATGTGAAGGAGATCATTTGTATAGATATTTTCATCGAAGGAGAGACAAAATTATGACTATGCAAAATTCAATAAGCAACTATAGTGGAAGAGGTGGTCATAAACATTCGAAGTAAGGAAACTTTTTGGGGTGAAATTTAACCCATGGACTATTATTTTGCTGTTTTTTTTTTTCCAAAAAAGGGTTTCCCTAGTTTGCATTTTTTTCAAAGATGGTTCACACAAATTCCATGGGATAGTATTTTTTACACTAAAAATCACCAAAATTGTCCAAAAGCTATATAAAGTCCTTAGAAATTTGAATATTTTGTTTAAATAGACAAACATTTTGTGGCTACAAATTGAAGAACTAGTAAAGTTCGCCAAGGTTTCTACACTTTGAGAAAATTATATATCCTTCAAATTTTCCTTGATTATGAGAATATATGTATCCCTATACAATCAAGCTAGGTGTATCATTATTCCAACATGATTGAAATTTAAGGTAAGATTCCCAATCAACCTATTACCATTTTAATTCATTTAGGAGCAAGACATAGTAATATTTCTCCTAATTTGGTTGGAAGATTCCATCTCCAGAGAAGTAAGAATGATAAATCATGGATGGTTTTGTTGGCTATTAGAACAAAGGGGAAGATTAATGAGTTAGTAAAGGGTTTTCCATTAGATATGAATGGAGTCAATACTTTAGTAATTGGCTCAGGTGATGTCCTTATTGGGATGGATTGTTTATATGTAGATCATTCTATATTAGACTACCATAACAAGACCTTTATTTGCATTGAGAAAGAAGGATAACATAACATAGTGAGAGGCATTCCATGACCTACTTATATAAGTTACATTTTATATTTGTAGTTAGAAATTATATCTAAAAAAGGATACCAGATTTATGTAGCTCATGTGGAAGAGAAAAAAATGTGAAAGACTGATTCTTGAAGACTTCATAGTATTGCACTACAACAAATTTTACTTTTAGGGGTGGTTCTGGAAGATTTCTAGGGGCGGTTATAACACCCCCCGCCCCCACAAAAAAGTGACTTTTGGTGGCGATTCTAAAATCCCCTTATAGATGCCTATGGGGCCTGTTCTAAACCCCTCAAATTTCATGATTACAAATATCTGAGGGCGGTTACAAACCCCCCTAGTAGGTACCTATGAGGGTGGTTTCAAACCCCCCTCGTAGGTACCTATGGGGGCGGTTCAAAACCCCCCCTAAGAGTATTTATTACAAAACTTTGGGGACAGTTATAAACCCTCCTCATAGGTACCTATGGAGTCGGCTCAAAACCCCCCCTAAAACTCTTTACAAACCTTTCAGGGTGGTTATAAACTCCCCTCATAGGTACATACGGGGGCGGTTCAAAACCCCCCTTAAAATTATTTATTATAAAACTTTGGGGGTGGTTATAAACCCCCCTCGTAGGTACCTACAGAGGCAGTTCAAAACCCCCCCTAAAACCCTTTACAAACTTTTGGGGGTGTTTATAAACCACACTCGTAGGTACCTACAAAGGAAATTCAAAACCCCCCCTAAAACTCTTTACAAACCTTGGGGGGTGGTTATAAACCGCTCTCACAGGTACCTATAGAGGCGATTCGAAACCCCCCCTAAAAATATTTACAAACCTTTCGTCGCAACATCTTGGTATTTTTCGTCGCAAACATGATGTATTTTGTCACTATAGCGACAACCTTTCATTGCAACACCTTGGCATTTTTCATCGCTCTAGTGATGGGCTTTTGTTGCAACACTTTGGTATTTTTGTCGCTATAGCTACGGAATTTCATCACAACACCTTGGTATTTCCATAGCTATAGCGACACAATTTGATGTTTTAAAGAAAGCACATTCCATGTCTTTTCCGTCGCTATAGTGATGAACTATGGCAAGTGTTGCTAGAGCGATGAAAATTTTCCCATGAAAAGAAGGGGTCATGTTTGTTGCTATAGCAACACAAAAGTGTTGCAATAGCAACAATTTTCCATGGGAAAATTGTCCACATGTACTAGTGAGGTAAAATTATGGGAGAATCCATAAGTTGGTTTTGTAAAGGTGTTTTGGTGGTTTCAAAGACTCAATTGTTGGTGTTAGAAACCAGTTATCAACCTTCAAAATCGTCAAATTTTCACCACATGTCTACTGGAACCCATTGCAAGAGAAATTAAAAGGGTAGTTTTCAGCGGCATTGGTAAGTGTTTTTGTAGGATGAGGAAGTGGTATTGTAGACCACTTATCAAGATCCAAAATGGATGGAATCCTATCAAATATCACAGTGATCTAATGTTGGAAGAAAAGGTGGGTGTTAAAGGTCATTTAGTTTTACCCCTAAAATCGATAGATGAATGCCAAATGTCCAACGGAACCCAGTGCATGGGAGATATAAAGTGTAGTTTTCAATGATGATGTGAAGTGGTTTTGGACCCATATAAGTTAATGGTGCAGAGATACTTAATGGTTAATTTATCCAAATTCAAAGGTGTTTGGAGTGGAGATGCATAAATAGGCCAAAAATCCACTATTTCAAGAGATGTTTTGGCAATTTTGGAAGACTTGGAGGAGTTACAAGTGACCCAAGAAGCATAAACAAGAAAACAATATTTGTTAGCAATGAAGAGATGAACTCAAATGGGAATAGATGAAGTATTGAAACCTTGGAACTAGTGGGAACAATGGAGACTTTGAATATGAATTTTATATATGATCATTAAAGAATGTTAAGTGCCTTGGATAAACAAAATCAATTGAATGTTTAATCGATGTAAAGCTTAAATTTGTTGCAGAGGAAAATGTAGGTTGGATCAGGTTCATTTCATAAGAATGAAAGAAAAGAGTATTCAAGGAGGATATCTCATGAAAGATATAAGTAGTCCATAATTTCTACCAGGAGTCATAGACATCACTACTCACCACCTCATGTAGATAGGAATTCATACACATATGAGTAATCAAGGACTAGTCCATGTGTCTTCTCAAGTAGACATTAGAAGAGAAGGAATGTACAATAAGAGATGCAAGAGGAGATTAGAAAGATTAAGCCACCCACTTTTGGTGGTAAAAAAAAATGGAGAATATGTTCAACCATGGTTC
Organism: Pseudotsuga menziesii; assembly: GCA_001517045.1. Taxonomy (NCBI): domain Eukaryota; kingdom Viridiplantae; phylum Streptophyta; class Pinopsida; order Pinales; family Pinaceae; genus Pseudotsuga; species Pseudotsuga menziesii. The sequence goes on along the minus strand of LPNX010918323.1, from coordinate 131,466 downwards.
ATTAGGGGATTTTTGAGGTCTAAAATAGGCCTCATAAGGGAAATAACAAAATAATTGTTATAATAAAAAAATAAAAGTTCTAAATTATGGAGGGGAAAGAGGAAAAGGTAGTTTTGACATATCTCCTTACTGGTTCTCCCAAATTTCATGTTTAAGGACACATTGGATGTGGAATTAAATTCCACATCCAACCCATACCCACAGTGCATACTTATAACGTAACCACGACACCCAAAAATAAAAATTTTAATAAAATACATGTTTTAATATTAAAATGTGTTTTTTATTAAAATTTTCATTTTTTGGTGTTGTGGGTACCTCAGAAGTATGCAACATGGGTATGGGTTGGATGCGTAATTAAATTTGGCATCCAATGAGTCCCCAAACTTGAAATTTGGGTGAAACCATAAAGTAATATGTTAAAAATATGATAAGAAAAAGTAGTTTTTTTCCTCCATTTTTTTTACAAATTTTACTCTTATGGTTGACATCATCATCTTGAATCCTATTAGTTCTTATAAAGTGAATTTTAGTGGTTCATTTTTGTCTGAGGCCCATTTTTTCCCTCAAAACCCCCCTAATGATTGGGGATGAGGAAGTCTCTCTAATTGCATAACTTCTCATCTAACATGGAAGCTAGAGTTTCCATTTGAAATCTACAAGGAACGGACTAAATTTTGTGGGATCAACTAAATCAAGTGAAACACATTAATGTGAAGAGGATTTCATGGGAATATTTGAATTATTTCTAGAAAAATACCCCTCAAAGCATTATTTTGACAAGAAAATGGAGTTCTTTGAACTCAAGTTAGGAAAGATGACCATGGAGGATTATGAGAGAATTTTTTTACAATTATTGAGATATGTGAAGTTCATAAAAGATGACAAGGTAATGTACATGTGTTCCTAAATGGGATGTCTACATTCTATAGAGATAAAATCTAGTTTTATGAGACCAAGACTCTGGGTGAGACAATCAAGAAGGAAAAATAAATGATTGACTAGTATAAAGGAAGGGTAGACATTCATAAACATTGGAGAGTTAATAATAAATATAAGAATGATAAAAGGAAGAAAGGATTTAAACCTCATTTAAAAAAAAAATCTAATACATATCAACAAAGCCATCTGTTAGTGCCAAAAATTGTTCCAGACTACAAGAAGAACAAGCCAACACAATCTCTAAAAGGAAACAAAGTAAAATTGTCTTTTTGTATTATTTTTTGTCTGAAATTTTCATAAACAAGAGGGTAACATAAAACAAGCTAAAATAGGTGCTAAATCATATAAAGATCATAGACTGAGATGAACCATATATAACAAATAAACCAGAAAGAATAGAGAAAAATGACTGAGTTTCACCCTCAACCTACAAGCATTTCATGAATAAAAAATTATACAAGAAAGATAATTGCACATTGAGTGATTTAACAAACCTGTAATGAAAATAAAAAGGGCTTATCAGTGATATATATCATAATCAGTCTGGAAAATTACATGAGAGTTTGGATCTTAGCTTGACAGAGTAGCTTTTGAGCCTCCCCTTGCAAAAAACTCAAACCCTTACACTATACGCTTGTCCAACTTTTATAATTACAAAGAACTAGTTCTATATTCACTTCATTATGTCAAAATCAAAACTACTTAGCAGTTACATTAACTAATTTTCAACTAATTGACTAAAAATAGCAAAATCGGATTCCTGGGAAATTTGACAAATTTCTGAAAAATTAGTCTCAAAGAATATTCCATATCTCTCAATCCGGGACACCTGTGCAAAAAATGAGAAAATATTAAATGTTTTTGAACCCTAAATAATAGGCCATAAATATTAAATCAAATATTTCAAACCCTGATAGATGTTGAAACAATGAGAGAGGTTTTTGTGAATGGGCTTGTTGTGAGAAAAAACCTCCTTTTTTTCTTTCTAAAATTCATCTCCATCAGCTATTAATCCTCGCTCATTTGCAATGACCAAAATAGGGAAAAAAAACAGAATGATAACTATGCATTTTATTTTTTTATTTCAAGGGCTTCTTTTTTCTACTGGCTTCTAGTCTCCCATTTACTTCTTCTACCTATACATGAATTTTATTTGAAACTTTATAGCTGAGAGCTGCACAAAATCAACTTTCAATCCTGTAACAACATACTTTCCCTTAAACTTTTCATTTGAAATTTCTACATTATCAGCTTTAGATTTAGCTGGAACTGGAACCTCTGTCATGCCTTATTTTATATTTGTAAAAAATTGATTTTGTTCTAATGTATTCATCCCTTCTTCTTGGTTTGTAACACCTTTCTGATCCTCTTCTGTGTTCTCTGAAACTTGTTCCTGATTTCCATTAAGAACTTCTTTAACTTCTTCACCCACATGCTCTTCGAACTTCTGAATTGGACATTCCTCCTGAACATTATCATTTAACAGCTCATTAGTGACTTATTTCTTTATTTTATGGCCATACAACTATTGTAATGAGGAACTGAACTCCTAACTATGCGCTTTATGTCTTCAAAGGTGTCTGAAGGCTTTCAATTATTTACCCTGCAACAGCCACAATTTCTAACCACTTCCTTGAATAATTTTAGCAAATGAAAACCTGACAAGTATGAACATGATCTTTGCAGCTTCCTATACACCTATTATAATTATCAGGGTTTTGAATATGCACCATCATAAGTGTCCAAAAGCTTCCACCGATCTTGATTTCAAACAACCACGATTCCTGCTCAATAATCTTTATCTCCTTTCATACACTTGTGGTAATGATCACTGGGCTCTAAACACATATCATTTGGTCTTCACAAGTGTCTAACAACTCCCACTAATTTTGATTTCAAGCATCCATGCTTCCCTGCCCTAATTTTAATAATTCAGGATTCCTGTAGCGCTTATGTTCATTGACCTTCACTCCTACGCTACAGGAATCCCCTTTTTGCATATTTTTTAACCATAACTTAAAAATGAAGGTTAGTCATAAAATTTAACTTTGGAATAAACTTAATTATAAGCTTTTTAGACCTTTAGAGATATATATATAATTACTAATAAGCCCAAAAACTTTAAAAAAAACCAATAAAATGAAATAAATCAAAATCATTTAAAATATAAAATAAAACAAAAATGTATTTATTGCCAAAAAATTTCAAAACCAACTTAAAATGTAAAGTCATAGTAAATCAAAATTTGAAAAATAAGATAAATAAACTAAGAACAACATCTAGTTATAACATCTGGCTCCTGCTGCAGGATGAAGTCCTCCTTGTGAGGCTTCAAGAACCTGTAGATCAATGCCTTCTGCTCACTCAACAAAACCTGTCTACTACTATGCAAAAGTTCCATTGGGCTATGGAGTCTTTATTCAATCTATGTCACACCGTTAAACTTTACTTGATCAAATTGTAATCCCATTTCCAATGTAACCAGGAAAAAATTTCATTAACCAAACAAACCTTGCTTCCAACTCCAAATATATGTATAATCAGAAATATTGAAAAACATGTAGAGCAAAGATCTAGCAACTTGTACTCATTTTCATCAAATGGTGTCTCTAAGATAACAGATTTATAATTTAGTGTTGACTAAATAATCTGCCACTGCAGCATAAAAAATTCCAAAAGTTACCTCTTCCTATTCTATGAAGAAGATAGGCTATCCATAAGAATATTTTGTTCCATGAATATCAAGCAGTTATTGGCAATAAAAGACATCAGGATTAGCCTGAATTAGATCCAGAATTTCTTGGACAATATCATCAATAATGGCAACAAGATGAACCTCCTTTTTCACACTCTCTTCAAATGGATAACTATCATAGATTGGATCCGGTTATTAAAGGATAATGAACTGATTGAATTCCTGAATTTGTTGATCTGATTGTGCCATATCACACACATCGCACATTTCTGGGTATTTCTTTTCAATTTCAACACTATATTTATCAAAAATTAGAGCATCTTCATAATGGTTTTGAACAACAGATTTATCATAACCATGAATATAAGAAACTTTTGATATAATGTTAAAAATGTCAATAGCATGGATTTCATCAATTTTAGTATCAAAACAAAAAGGAATAGAATATAATTCATCACAGAATTCGTGTCCTGGAACCCCAATCTCTTCATCATAACAAGGAGCATTCTGGGAAATTTCAAATGATGATGCTAAAGGTTCGTGTTTTTCTTCAATACATGGTTGATCTTCAGTATCAATGTTACAACTTATAATATTTCTCCTTTTCCATATGTAGCATGCCATTTGTATATTCATCACTGAAATATAGAATGGAAGAGCCCAAATCCTTTTCTACATCATATAGTGGATGATTTATTGGATTCCTATCATTAGTAACAATGTAAGCAAAATATAATTCTCTATACAATCTCCTATTCTCACCTCCAAAAACAAGAATTGTAGTATATGATAAGTCCATCTGTAAGGTACCCCGTACCTTCTTAGCCCAAGACCTTGAAATAAGCATTCCAAATTCGGGAGTGATATCTACCACTACTACATCCATGATGACACTCTTCATTGGCAATTGAGTTAAATTAACCACCATATCCTTAACTAATCCCAAACATTTCACAGCTCTAGAATCAAAAGCATACAAGTCATGATAGGGTTTTGTAATACTTAAACCCAGAGCTTCCATAACTGCTTTTGGCATCAAATTGTGAGAAGCACCAGAATCAAGTAAGCAATTGTGAATCATCTGATCATGAATAGTCAATGTTATATAGAAAGGTGGGGATGAACTTGACTCATTCTCAATCTTGTCAGCTAGAGCAGATCCAATAAATATTTTAGGATGTTTGTCTTGTAGGTTTACTATATCTAAAGGTATTTGACCAGCTGCTAAACCCGTCATCTTTAAAACTGAATTGTTATAATAAGTATTTTTTATCAACTCAATAAAAGGCATCGGAATTTTAATTTTACACAAATCATTTTCAAAATTAAAATTCTGCAAATTCTTGATTCACTTCTTCAACTTCAATAACCTTTTCTGGATTGTCCTGATTTGGCCCTTTTAGGAGGAAGAACTACTTTCTTTCTAGGGTTTTGAGCAACATGCTTTGATCCTGACCTCGAATCAATAGTCCTCTTGGGTTCATACTGGCATATCTCTGCTATTATTTCAAGACCTAAATCATTCTCTGTCAAGAAAATATTTTCATCAAAATATTCAGAATTTAAATACTCTTCTTTAGTTAAAAAACCCTCTATCAACAATTCCCCAAAATGATTTGTATCCTGAAACTACTCATCCTCCTCTACTTCTCCTTCATCAATGACATTGTTTTGGAGTGGTGGTGGCACCTTCTGATCTTCAGCTTCTCTTCTCTCCATTTGTATATCATTATTCCTTCTTTCTTTGGGAATAAACCTAGGTGCAAACTTCCATCTAAACTGATTACGCTTATTAGGGTTTCTTTCCCCTTCCTGAGCATGCCTATTTGTATTCTTCTCCAATTCCAATTTGTTTAACTTTGATGTTAGAATTTTTACTAATTTTTCCATTTCATTAATTTTACTATCAGTTGATTGTGATGTTGAAACTACTAGAGCAGCCTCTTTTTTACCTTTTTTGTCATAAGTTTGTTGATCTAAATTCACTTTCAATCTATTAGAAGCTATAATATTGGATTCTACCTCTAATGTTGCTGCTTGCATATTCAATAGAATAATTGGTCTTCTTTCTCTCAGGTGTAAAGAAAATTCATGATCGAAAGCATTTGCATAGGTAAGGTTTGCTGAAGTTTCGGAGGGTTTGATTTCTGCCGGAATTCTACCATACATCTTGTTAAATATTTTAGAAAAGTCTGTTATGGTTTCTTCCTTTTTCCTCCTTAAGGCTCCAAATTATGTAATATAATATGTATGATCCTTGGTATCAACCCACTACCTCATGAAAACATCCTGAAGTTCCTCTATCAAGGTAATTGAATTTGCTGGTAACTCTCTGAACCACTTCCTAACCTCTCCATCCATACTCTGCACAAACACTCTCATCCATACATCTTTTGCTTCAATGTTTTGGTTATCTGCATAACTGAGAAATGCATCCTAGTGCTCTTCAGCTGTTGTTTCACCCTTCCCATTAAACCTTGGCAAATATTTCTGATAATCCCCCCCAGGGAGAGCATTCAAAGCCTGAGCAAGAACTAATGGAGCATAATTAGCTGCCACCATCTTATCCATCATATCTAATGGAGGTTGTTGAGCTACCATTATGAAACTACTAGGGTTTGTTGCAGGAAATGATTTGTTTACTTGACTAGTACTTGGCTGAAAAAGGATTTTGTTGGTTTTGAACTGGAACAATGGGATTTTTCAAGGAGATTTTGTTTTTTCCTTTTTAAAGGACTAAGGAACAGTAAAGACTTGAAAACTGCTAATAGGTATAGAAGGTGTTAACCAGGATGAATATTGTTTTTCTTATTTGGAAAATGTAAAGGGTGACAGTAGGTCAAATTTATTAGGGACACATAAAGCTGGGGATGACTGTGATTTCTTAATTTTCCTAGCTTCCTTCAAAATTTGCTCTAGGTCTGAGATACCCAGGTGTAATGGTGAAATAGGTCTCCTTCTTGTCCCAACCCTCCTAGTAGCCACTATGAAAAATGTCTAGAGAAAAGTAGTCTAAATGATTTGTTGGTTTTGTCCACCTCTCAAAACCAATTGAATAATAAAAACCTAGGGAATGTATGCTTCAACTTCATCCCCGACAACGATGCCAAAGATGTTAGTGCCAGAAATTGTTCCAGACTACAAGAAGAACAAGCCAACACAATCTCTAAAATGAAACAAAGTAAAACTGTCTTTTTGTATTATGTTTGGTCTGGAAATTTCACAAACAAGAGGGTAAAATAAAACAAGCTAAAAAATGTACTAAATCATATAAATATCAGAGATTGAGATGAACCATATATAACAAATAAACTAGAAAGAACAAAGAAAAATGTCTGAGTTTCACCCACAACCTACAAGCATTTCATGAATAAAAAATTATACAAGAAACAAAATTGCACATTGAGTGATTTAAAAAACCAGTAATGAAAATAATAAGGGCTTATTAGTGATATATATCATAATCAGTATGGAAAATTACATGAGAGTTTGGATTTTAGCTTGACACAGTAGCTTTTAAGCCTCCCCTTGCAAAAAACTTGAACCCTTGCACTGTACGCTTGTCCAGCTTTTATAATTACAAAGAAGTAGTTATATATTCACTTCATTAAGTCAAATTCAAAACTACTTAGCAGTTACATCAACCAATTTTCAACTAATTGACTAAAAATAGCAAAATCGAATTCCTGGGAAATTTGGCGAATTTCTGGAAAATGGGTCTCAAAGAAGCCTCCATATCTCTCGATGCGGGACACCTGTACAAACACTGATAGATATTTTTGTGAATGCATCCATGATGGACAAAAATCTCTCTTGTTTTTTAAAAAAAATTCTCCAATCCATAGGAATATGCCCCGCAAGATGAAGACTAAAACAGGAAAATATTAAATGTTTTTAAACCCTAAAAAATAGTCCGTAAAGATTAAATCAAATATTTCAAACCATGATAGCTATTACAAAATTGAGAGAGGTTTTTTTGAATTGGTCTGTTGTGAACAAAAACCTCTTTTTTTTTTTCTAAAATCCATCTCCATAAGCTCGTAGTCCACGCTCAATTGCAATGAACAAAACAGGAAAAAAAACAGAGCATAACTATGCATTTTATTATTTTTATTTCAAGGGCTTCTTTTTGCTACTAGCTTCTGGTCTCCCATTTACTTCTTCTACCTGTACATGAATTTTCTTTGAAAATTCATAGCTCAGAGATGCACAACATCAACTTTCAATCATGTAACAACATACTTTCCCTTAAACTTTTCATTTGAAATTTGTACATTATCAACTTTAGATTTAGTTGGAACTGGAACCTCTATCATGCCTTATTTTATATTTGTAAAACTTTGAATTTGTTCTAATGTATTCATTCCTTCTTCTTGGTTTGTAACAGCTTTCTGATCCTCTTCTATGTTCTCTAAAACTTGATCCTGATTTCCATTAAGAACTTCTTTTACTTCTTCACCCACAGGCTCTTCGAACTTTTGAATTGGACATTCCTCCTGAACATTATCATTTAACTGCTCGTTAGTGACTTCTTTCTTTATTTGCCATACACCTGTTGTAATGAGGAACTAAACTCCTAAATATGTGCTTTATGTCTTCAAAGGTGTCCAAAGGCTTTCAATTCTTTACCCTGTATCAACTACGATTATCAGGGTTTTTAATAAGCACCATCATAAGTGTCCAAAATCTTCCACCGATCTCGATTTCAAAGAACCATGATTTCTTCTCAATAATCTTTATATCCTTTCATACACTTGTTGTAATGATCACTAGGCTCCAAACAAGTATAATTTGGTCTTCACAGGTGTCTAACAACTCCCACTAATTTTGATTTCGAATAGCCACGCTTCTCTGCCCTGATTTTTGATAATTCAAGATTCCTGTAGCGCTTATGTTCACTGACCTTCACTCCTGCGCTACAGGAATCCCCTTTTTGCATATTTTTTAACCGTAACTTAAAAATGAAGGTAAGTCATAAAATTTAACTTTGGAATAAACTTAATTATAAGCTTTTCGGACCTTTATATATATATATATATATATATATATATATATAATTACTAATAAACCAAAAAACTTTAAAAAAACCAATAAACTAAAATAAATCAAAATCATTTAAAATATAAAATCAAACAAAAATGTATTTATTGCCAAAAAATTTCAAAACAAACTTAAAATGTAAAGTCATAGTAAATCAAAATTTGAAAAATAAGATAAATAAACTAAGAACAACATCTAGTTATAACACCATCCATCTCAAAGTGGATCCAAGATGGAAAAGTCTTTAGGGAAAAGCACAAGGTACGAAATCAAATGTTGAGGACGTGATGGAGATCATTGGTATAGATAATTTCATCGAAGGGGAGACAAAATTGTGACAATGCAAAATTCAATAAGAAACTATAGTGGAAGGGGTGGTCATAAACATTCTGATCAAGGAAACTTTTAGGGGTGAAATTTAACCCATGGACTATTGTTTGACCTTTTTTTGCAAAAAAAAGATTCACTAATTTGCATTTTTTTCAAAGATGATTCACCAAATTCCATGGGATTGTGGAAATTGAACCCAATGATAGAACAATAACACTCACAACAATTATCAATTGTACATGCAAAATCACTCACAAAAGAGACTGAATATGGAGCTAAACACTAAACTATATTAACGCAGTGTACAATAGCCAACCCTGTAATAACATAGGCTGCTGCATTAAATAATTACATAAGGGATTCGAATGCATGAGGAGGCAATTTGAATCTAGTCAAAATCAGGCTTACTAAAATTAAGTAATTCCCCCATAGGTGCATAAAGTAGTTTCCAAATCAGCTAAGGAGCTCACGAATTGGCAAAAGCACTTAGGCAAGCTAAAAGGTGATGGAAGGACAACTCATACATGCTTTTCATAGGAGAAAAGAGTGGAGGATGTGGAGGACAAAAAACTAGTTAACCTCACCTAGTCAAACTTTCCCAATTGCCTTAAAGCACTGAAAAAGCAGGCAATAAATCAGAAAAAGCAGAAGGGCACCTAGGATGCCAGGAATAAAGCATATTTGATTCCTTGATCTTTCCCAAGTGCTCCATGAGTCAAAATAGGCAAGTTTGACCACTATGGATAGGTAGATGACAACTTGCATAAGGTGGAATCATGAAACTAGGCAAGTAAGACAAAAATGATTAATTTAATGTCTAAGGTAGCTAACTATGGGTTGATTATTACGCTTGACTTATGAGTAATATATCAGAAAATTATAGGGCCTAGCAACAAGGCTTAGTCACCCTTTGCATACTGCATGTCCATTTAAACAAGGAAAGAGGCAAAAACCACATGGGAAAATCCTGCCTTAAACATGGATTGTAAAACAAAATTTGGAAATCTTGTCTTCACTCATGCTTCACAGCATGATCAGAAATCCCCAGTAGTGATTTGAGATTGTTGAAGGTATTCTCACAAAATGCTTTGGTGAAGATATCAGCTACTTGTTCTGAAGATGAACAGAAGAGTAGGTGAATGGTGCCATCATGCACAAGCTCTCTAATGTAGTGCATATGGATCTCAATGTGTTTGGTTCTCTGCTTCTGAATTGGATCATTGCAGATTTGAATGGTACTCTAGTTATCACAGTAGATGGTAGTTGAGCACTCTGATTCGAAGCCACACTCTCCAACTAACCTCTGTAACCATAAACATTGAGTTGTTGCATTTACAACTCCTCTGTACTCTGCTTCTATAGATGAGAGTGCAATGGCACTTTGTTTCTTGCTTGACCAGATGATTGGCTCTTCTGCAAGCATGAACACATATCCTGATGTGGAATTTCTATCTGTGCTATCACCTACCCAATCACTGTCAGTAAACCCAATCAAATCAAGATCAGATTTTGCTTTATAGAAGATCCCATGTCTCCTTGTTCCCTGAACAAAGTTAAGGATCTTTTTGGCTTCTTTCCAATGGATATCATGAGGCTGATCCATGTATCTAGAAGCCACACTTACTGCATAATAAATATCAGTTCTAGTATGTGTAAAATACAACAAACATCCAATCAATTTCCTATACAGTGTATTGTTTACCATAGGTGAAGAATCAGCTTCTTCCAGCTTCACTCCTGAAAGGAAAGGGGTCTTGCTTGGCTTGCAATCCTTCATTTTGAATTTGTTCAGCAAATCCAAGGCATACTTGGACTAGTGCACCTTGATTCCAACTTTGGTTTGAGCAATCTCGAGCCCCAAGAATTGGCTTAAGAGCCCCAAATCTGTCATGGAGAAGGCTTGGTTCATTGCACCCTTCAAGGAAGCAATCTCATCCTTTGAGCTTCCTGTAATGAGAAGGTCCTCAACATATAACACAATGATCATTAATGAACCATTAATTAACTTCAAATAGACATTTGTATCTGATTTTCACCGAACAAAATTCAGTGATAGCAAGAAGCTATCAATCTTGGCATACCAAGCCCTTGGGGCTTGCTGTAGCCCATACAATGACTTTCTCAACCTACACACAAGAGATGGGTTAGTATAAAATCCTTGAGGCTTCTGCATGTATATCTCTTCAGTGATATATCCATTTAGGAAGGCACACTTTACATCCATGTGATGTACCTCCCATTTCTTTGAAGCTGCAATGGCTAAGGCTAGCCTGATGGAGTCCATCTTTGCCACTGGTGCAAAGGTCTCATTGTAATCTATGCCATGAACCTGTGAGTAGCCCTTGGATACCAATCTGGCATTGTACTTCAAAGGTGAACCATCATCAGCAAATTTGGTCTTGTACACCCACTTACACTGAACTAGCTTCCTCCCTGGGGGAAGATCCACTAGCTCCCAAGTGTTGCTCTTCTGGAGTGAGCTGAACTCTTCCTTCATGGATTCTTGCCATCTTGGATCTCCTACTATATATTCATATGTTTGAGGATCTGATTCCACCATCAGATATCATTTCTCAGCAAACATAGGATCCTTCATGCACAGAGCACTCTCAAATTGAGATCTAGTCCTCCTAGGGTCATTGGGATTCCCAGCTAGCTCTCCTGCTGCATGAATGGTCTTGGCTGCCCATTTTGGCCTTGTAGGGATGTTAGGATCTGCAATAAACTCATCACTATCGGACATATCAGAATCAGCATGTTCAACAATATCTTCACTTACTTTTAGAGGATCTAGTGGTGAAGAGGCTTCTCCAACTTCCACTGTTGCTAGGGGTTCTTCTTGAAACTGAACACACCTTTCGATGAAGGATTTGTTTGTGCTCAAATTTATTAGCTTGTACCCTTTTGAATCTTTAGAGTACCCAACAAATAGACACTCTTGGATTTGGGGCTACAAAGCCTTCCTCTTTTCTGTTGGAATTCTATCCCAAGCCCTTGAGCCAAAAATCCTGAAATGGGTCACATCTGGCTTGTGCCCAATCCATGCTTCGAAAGGAGTCATACCATCAAGCTGTTTATGAGGCACCCTATTCTGGATATAGGCTGCACAGTTGATAGCTTCGGCCCAGTACTTTGGTGGCAAATTTTTGGCCTCCATCATGCATGTTACCATCTCCTTCAGTGATCTGTTCTTCCTCTCAGCAACACCATTTTGCTGTGGTGTGTAAGGGATAGAATGCTGCATCTGAATACCTGCATCTGCACAATATTGAATAAAATCAGACTTGACATACTCACCACCATTTTCAGATCTGAGGGCCTTGAGTTTCCTCCCAGACTGGTTTTCAACCAAAGCCTTAAAGACTTTGAAGAGGCCAAAAAATTCAGACTTGTGTTTCAGGAAGTAAACCCAGCAATACCTGGAAAAGTCATCTATGAAAGTCAATGCATATTTGGCTTGACTCATGGAAATATGAGGGAATGGGCCAGCAACATCACTATGGATCAACTCGAGGGGTGCAGAGGTTCTCTCATGACTAGCTCTCTCAAATTTATGCTCTGGGTGTTTTCCTAGGATACAACCTTGGCAGACTCCTTTGGAAAATTTTATCTTTGGCAACCCTATGACCATCTCTTTTTCACTAAGATTAGAAAGATACTTGTAATTTAGGTGGCCAAATCTTTCTTTCCTCATTATCATGAATTAGAAGATCAGAGGGGTTTGAGTAGGGTAGGAAGTGTGAGAACATGTATACCTTTGAAGTATGATTTGCAACTCCTTTTGCAATGACTTTACCATTTGAGATCTCTGTGATCTCAACTTCATAAGGGGAGAATATGACCTTCTTTGGAGACCCATTGTGGGTCATCTGATACACTGATAAGAGGTTGGAGGCAAGACCAGGAACATACAACACATTGTTGAACTGACCATGATCAAGATCAATCCTCCCTTTGCCCAAACTTTCAGTGGGAGAGTCATCTCCCAGTACTATTGGTGGACCTTTTGACATGTCGAGTGAGGAGAATTCCTCCTTGGTTGAAACCATATGTCTTGAAGCTCCAGAATCAATGATGAAACTAGGTGAGCTTGATGTGCTAGCAACCAATGCATGAACTCTCTCTCTGTCTTCTGAACTTGATCCTCCTTCTCTCTTCTTTGAGCTGTCTGGAAGGGAGATGCCATTCTTCTTTAGGAGTTGGGTCAGCATGTGTATTTGCTTCTTCATGCAGGAGCTCTTAGTATGATTGCCCTTATTGCAGTATGCGCACTTGCTCATTTCTCATTTATTCTTCTTCTTCTGGTAGTTCTTCTTGGAACCTTGTGGCTCCTTCGGAGACTTGTTCTTGTCTCTCTTTTGCGCAGGTGGCTTTTTAGATTTCTTTTTTCTTTTTTAATCCACCCTCGAATCTCCAGCAACTAGAGCTTGGTATTTGGATGGTTTGATGGTGCCCATCATCACCAGTTTGTCTTGTTCTTGTGTGAGAGATTCCATGAAATATGCAAGGCTGGGCATCTTCCAGGTTCGAGCTGTCAAATTTGTGGCATAGAAGGTCGAAACAAACACTGAATAGTCAGGGAAAAGATTCAATAGTATGGC
>LPNX010918323.1:53503-117688 GCA_001517045.1 Pseudotsuga menziesii | reverse complement strand
GAAATACTCAGACACAAGAGACCATAGGCCTCATCCCTCCTGTTGTGCCATTTTATCTTCTCTACAGCTACATTGGGCTCTGCTTCTGTTGCCATAGTCACCCTGTAGAGGCATTTTTCTCTCAACAGTATCTCCATCTCTGCTTTCCATTCAAAGAAATTGAAGGGAGTCAAGATGATCTTCTGAGATTGATCCATAGCTCAAAAATTGTCTCGGCTGTCAGTAGAAGGCTCCCAGTCACTGATTTCGAACCTGCAAAACAAATTTGAAGGAGAGAAATTCATATACAATGGCTCTGATACCATGTCGAAATTGAACCTAGTGATAGAACAATAACACTCACAACAATTATCAATTGTACATGCAAAATCACTCACAAAAGAGACTGAATATGGAGCTGAACACTAAACTGTATTAACTCAGTGTACAATAGCCAACCCTGTAATAACATAGGCTACTGCATTAAATAATTACATAATGGATTCTAATGCATGAGGAGGCAATTCGAATCTAGTCAAAAGTAGGCTTACTAAAATTAAGCAATTCCCCCATAGGTGCATAAAGTAGTTTTCAAATCAGCTAAGGAGCTCATGAATTGGAAAAATCACTTAGGCAAGCTAAAAGGTGGTGGAAGGACAAATCACACATGCTTTTCATAGGAGAAAAGAGTGGAGGATGTGGAGGACAAAAAACTAGTTAACCTCACCTAGTCAAACTTTCCCAATTGCCTTAAAGCACTGAAAAAGCAGGCAATAAAGCAGAAAAAGCAGAAGGGTGCCTAGTAGGCCAGGAATAAAGCAGATTTGATTCCTTGAGGTTTCCCAAGAGTCAAAATAGGCAAGTTTGACCACTATGGATAGGTAGATGACAACTTGCATAAGGTGGAATCATGAAACTAGGAAAATAAGACAAAAATGATTAATTTAATGTCTAAGGTAGCTAACTATGGGTTGATTATTCTAACAGGGATAGTATTTTTTTACGCTAAAAGTCACCAAAATTGTCCAAAAGCTATATAAAGTCCTTATAAATTTGAATATTTTTTTGAAATACACAAACATTTTGTGGCTACAAATTTAAGAATTAGTAAGGTTCGCCAAGGTTTCTACACTTTGAGAAAGTTATATATCCTTAACATTTTCCCTGATTATGAGAATATATGTATCCCTAGACAATTGAGACGTAAGTGGATCATTAGCCCAACATGATTGAAATTTAAGGTAAGATTCCCAACCAACCTATTACCATTTTAATTCATTTAGGAGCAAGACATAGTTATATTTCTCCAAATTTGGTTGGAAGATTCCATCTCAAAAGAAGTAAGAATGATAAATCATGGACGGTTTTGTTGGCTATTAGAACAAAAGGGAAGATTAAGGAGTTAGTAAAGGGTTTTCCATTAGATATGAATGGACTCAATAATTTACTAATGGTATCATGTGATGTCCTTATTGGGATGGATTGGTTATATGTATATCAATCTATATTAGACTACCATAACAATACCTTTATTTGTATTGATAAAGAAGGATAACATACCGTAGTGAGAGGCATTCCATACCTATTTGTATAAGATAGATTTCATATTTGTAGTTAAAAATATATATATCTAAAAAAGGATGCCAACTGTATGTAGCTCATGTGGAAGAGAAAAAAATGTGAAAGACTGATTCTTGAAGACTTCATAGTATTGCACTACAACAAAATTGACTTTTAGGGGCGGTTGTCTTCCACCTACAAAAGTCACTTTTGGGGGTGTTTTTAGCTTTGGAGGTGGTCTTTACAAAGCCGTCCCTAATAGCACCGATGCTAAAAGTTTTTACTTTTAGGGGCAGTTAAAGAAGGGTTCCAAACCACCCTAAAAGTGACTTTTGGGGGTGGTTCTAAACCCCCCTTATAGATACCTATGGGGGCGGTTCCAAACCTCCACAAAATTCCTTATTACAAACCTCTGGGGGAGATTAAAACCCCACCTCGTAGGTACCTACCAAGGCAATTTTAGACCCACCTCATAGGTTCCTATGGGGGCATTTCAAACCCCCCCCCCCTCCCTAAAACTATTTATTACAAAACTTTGGGTGCGATTGTAAACCCCCCTTGTAGGTTGTTATATTTTTAACATTTAAGCTATATGATCTTAGGATCTTATCTGAGATAATAACAAGCACAACAATCAATCACAAGAGACAATGAACACAAATATTTTCCTTGGGGAAATCATAAAGGAGAAAATGCCGCAACTTCCTTAGAGATAGAATCAGCACCAAAAGTAAAACCCAAATATATAAGGATGATATCCCGACAGTAGTAGTCTCTCTCTCTCTTGTCCCAACTTCTTCTTTCTCTCCCAGTTATGTGCTACAATTGAGTGTGAGTGAATATGTGTTAAAGAGAGAGGATCCCTCTCTATTTATACTAATTCTCGACTTGACAATAACTCACTAGGGCCGACTTCTCTAGGAGTGTCTAATAACCCTATGGCCCCACAACTACGGGGACTTTAACCCTTTATCAATAAGGAGGGTTAGACTCTATGACTTTACATGACTTGTTTACATTATTGAATCTCCCAGTAGGAACATAAGGGCATGCCATGAATTAATTACAATACAGATACTTCTCAATAGAAACATCGGGGTACAATACATAAGATATACAAGTGAATACATTCTGAAGTTACAAATACATCAACACTCCCTCTTAAATAGGAAGGTATTCTCTCGACATAATATATCAGCACAAGTCTTCTTTAAATGAATCAAGTATGGATCATCATCAAGTATGGATCATCTGTATCATCATCGAATCATCTTCAAGTCATCCTCATCAAGCCTGGATCATCACTAGATCATCACCAAGTCTGGGTCATTACTGGATCTGGATCATCACTGGATCATCATCAAGTTTGGATCATCACTAGATCATCATCAAGTCTGGATCATCACTTGATCTGGATCATCACTGGTGCTATCTCTCAATTCTATTCATCACAGGAAGTTCTACAGAGATGACCCTTCTTCATGTTGGTTGTAGGCCTAGTCTCCATGTAGGTCTTCATCGTCTTCAGCACTTATATCTGACCATGGAATGAACCATGCCAGAAAGGCCCGCCCAACACTTACATCTGACCATGTGAGGAGCACATCCATCACCATGTCAGAAAGGCACGCCCAACACTCACATCTGACCATGGGAGGAACACATCCAAAACCCATGTCAGAAATTCCTAGCACTCACATTTGACCTCATCTTGTTAGAAAGGATCTGCACTTACATCTGACCTCATCTTGTCAGAAAGGCTCTGCACTTACATCCAACCTCATCTTGTCAGAAAGGATCCGCACTTATATCCGACCTCATCTTGTCAGAAAGGATTTGCACTTACATCCGACCTCATCTTATATCTGGTCATGTGGAAACACATCCCGCAATCACATCAGAATGGATCTACACTTATATCTAATCATGTGGAAACACATCCCGCAATCACATCAGAATGGATCTGCACATATATCTAATCATGTGGGAACACATCCTGCAATCACATGAGAATGGCTATGCACTGATCATGTGGGAACACATCCCACAATCACATCAGAATGTCTCTACACTGATCATGTGGTAACACATCCCACAATCACATCAGAATGTATCTGCACTGATCATGTCATAACAAATCCCACAATCACATCAGAATGTCTCTACACTTACATCTGATCATGTGAAGCTCATCCTTCCACCATGTCAGAAAGGCTAAAGGACTCATCAATTCCCTTTGGAGGGAACCTCAATCTAGAGAACACTAATCTTCTCCCTGAAGTACTCAAACTTCACTCTAGCTAATGTCATCACATCATCTGTCTGCTCGTCTGTTGCAACATACTGGAGCTTCACTGCTCCTCTCTACACAATATCCCTGATATAGTGACATTTCTTCTCAATATGATTCGACATGTCATGGAACACTGGGTTCTCTGATAGCTTCACACAACTCTGGTTGTTGCAATATATACAGGTAGCATCCATCTAGAGATCAAATTGTTAGTTTTTCAACATTAAGCTAGCATTATGTTAGGATCTTTACTGAAAGAACAACAAGTACAACAATCAAACACAAGAGACAATGAACACAGTGTTTTTCATTGCCAAAACCATAAATGGAGAAAACCCCGCAACTTCTTCATAGATAGAATCAGCACAAGATGTAAAACCCCAAAATAGTAAGATGCACTCCCGACAGCAGTAGTCTTCTTCTTATCTAGCCCCAATGTCTTCTCCTTCCTCAAATATGCACTACACTTGAGTGTGTGAGTGATGTGTTCTAAATAGAGACCCCAGCTCTCTATTTATACTAATTCTGACATGACTAAAACCCTACTAGGGCCGACCTCTAATAGGAGAGTTTAATAACCCTAATGCCCTGGAACTGCGGGGACTTTAACCCTTAGACAATCGGAGGTTTACCCACTATGAATTGACATGACTAGTTTACATTATTGATTCTATCTATCGGAACATCGGGGCATGACAACATGACTCAATTACATAATAGATACATCCCAGAATAAACATTAGGTTAGAATACATAAGATACATAGATGAATACATTCTGAAGTTACAAATACATCAACACTTGCTCTTAACTAGGAAGGTATTCTTTTGACACAATTTTTAGCACTGGTCTTCTTCTCTGTATCAACTGGATCATGTTTTCATCTGCATCTCGAGTATTCTGATTCTTCAAGTCATCTTCATTCTTTGAATGTGAATCATCTCTCCATTTGGATCATCATCACTAGATCTGGATCATCTCTCGATCTGGATCATCATGGGACATCATCACTGGATCTAGATCATCTCTTGATCTGGATCAACATCACTAGATCTGGATCATCTCTTGATCTGGATCATCATCACTGGACTGGATCTGGATCATCACTACTGGATCTGGATCATCACTGTTGGATCTAGATCATCACTCGATCTGGATCATAGCTTGATCTAGATCTCATATGGTCATCATCATGTGTGCTATCTCGTCATAGGAAGTTCTACAGAGCCAGCCTTCTTTCATGCTTGTTGTAGGCCTAGCCATCAAGTAGGTCTTCACCCAACACTTACATCTAACCTACTCGTCAGAAAGGCACACCCAGCACTCACATCTGATCATGTAGTAACCCACAATCACATTAGAAAGTCCCAACACTCAATTTCATTAGCATGATAGGACATCACATCACTAACATTTGTGAAAAGGCTTCAGCACTTATATCTAACCTGGAAGGAAACAAGTCCTCCACCCTTTCCAGAAAGGATTGCACTCACATCTGACCTAGAAGGAACTAAATCCTCTCACCATGACTGAATGGTCCCCAGTCCCAGACTAAGCTACTTGGTAATGGACCAGGTGCCTCCATTCTCCCAGAGAATGGTAGTTGCCCTTATATCTAACCTGGTAGGAAACAAGTCCTACACCCTTGCTAGAATGGCCTGCACTCACATCTGACATGGAAGGAACTGAATCCTCTCACCATGACAATATGGCCCCCAGTCCCAGACTGATCTACCTAGTAACGGACTAGGTACCTCCACTCTCCCAAAGAGTGGCAGTTGCCCTTACATCTGTCCTACTCGACAGAATGGCCAACACTCATATATTTCCCTTGGAGGAAACCTCCATCTGGAGAACACCAAGCTTCTCCTTGAAGTACTCGAACTTCACTCTGGTCAATGGCTTCGTCAACACATCAGCTATTTGTTCCTCCGTCGCAACATACTATAGCTTCACTGCTCCTCTCTGCACCAGATCCCTAATATAGTGATACTTGATCTTGATGTGCTTCGACTTGCCATGGAACACTGGATTCTATGACAACTTCACACAACTCTAGTTGTCACAATGTATACAAGTAGCATCCATCTGGAGATCAAATAAATCAGATAGTAGCTTCCACAACCATTCTACCTCACAACTAGCTAAACAAGCTATGACATACTCTGCTTCAGCTGTACTCAGTGCCACATAGGATTGCTTCTTGCTAATCTAGGAGATCATACCTCATCCCATACTGAAGCAACACCCTCAAGTGCTCTTCCTATCGATGGCACTTCTTGACTAATCTAAATCAACATAACCCTCCAGGTTAATCTTTTGATTCACATCGTACTTGAGCACATAACCAACTGTACCCCTCAGGTACCTCAGAATATGCTTTGCAGCAATCAAGTGAACATTTCTCGTATCTGTCAAGAACTGGCTCAAGGTGTTCACAACAAAGAAAATGTCTAGTCTCGTGCTCGTCAGGTACATCAATTATCCAATAATCTAATGATACATTGTAGCATCAACCAACTTTGATGAAGCATCACTCAATAGCTTCAGGTTCAATGCCATAGGTGTGGCCATAGTCTTGCAGTCCATCATCCCAAACCTCTTCAGGATCTATACCACATACTTCCCTTGTACAAGGAAGATTCCATCCGTACTCTGCCACACCTCCATACCTAGAAAATAATGCATCATACCCAAGTCCTTCATCTCGAACTCGGCAGCAAAATTTCTCTTTGTATCAGTAATCAACCCATCCATAACTGTCACAAATAGATCATCTACATATAGTAGAAGCATCACTGGGTTGCCATCTTCAACCTTGTAGTAAAGGTTGGAATCTGATTTACTCTTGGTAAAGCCCAAACTGGATAGAAAGCTATCAATTTTGCCGTACCATGTCCTGGGTGCCAGTTTCAAACTGTACAGGGGTTTCTTCAATCTGCATACATGAGACTCCATGTCATGTGTCTCAAACCCGAGTGGATGTTCTACATACACTTCCTCATCCACTACACCATTTAAGAAAGCAGTCTTAACATCCATCTGGTGTATCTTCCATTTCATCACTGTAGCCAAATAAAGTACTGATCTAATGGAAGTGTATCTGGCTACAGGTGCAAAGGTTTCTTCATAGTCTATTCCCTCTTTCTGAGAGAAACCCCAAGCTACAAATCTTGCCTTATATTTTTCAGTGCTACCATCTGCAGCATGTTTGATCTTGTAGACCCATTTGGAAGTTACAACTGAATTCCCGTCTGGTCTTGGGACAACATCCCAAACATCATTCTTCATGATCGATTGGTACTCTTCAATCATAGCATCCTTCCATTCTTTCCATTATGCCGCTTCTTCATAACTGGAAGGTTCTTTATCAATGAAATCACATAGTAAAGCTACATACCCTGAACAGGATCTAGTCCTCTTTCTTTCTCTGTGATTCTCTTTTGGAGCCCCATATCTTTCCGCACCTTAGATAAGTTCTCGTACCCAAGCAGGTTTCCTCTTATGAGGATTATTCTCTAGAGGTGGATCTACAGGTCTTTGTGGTTCTTCAAATTCTCGATCTTCTTCTCGAGTTTCTTCATTCATGGTTGTATCATGAATTCTGGGTGCTTCTGCATCTTCAGGTTCTTCAGCAGGTCTCCTTTTGGATTTGTTGTAAGCTATGTCTTCATCAAATGTCACATCCCTGCTAATGTCAATATTCTTGTATCCTGGAAAATATATTCTATAAGCCTTCGAGCTTTTAGAGTATCCCACAAATATACCCTTCTTTCCTGAAGGATCTAATTTAGTCCTCTTGTCTTTTGGAATGTGGATGTACATAGGACAACTGAATATTCTGAGATGGCTGACTTCTGGTTTCTTGCCGGAGAAGACTTCTTCAGGAATCTTGTTCTCGAGTACTCTATGTGGAGTATGGTTCTATACATACACCGCTGTTCTGGCAACTTCCACCCAAAGATGCATAGGAAGGTCTTGATCATGAAGCATTGCCTTTGCAGCTTCCATGATAGTTCTATTCTTCCATTCTACAATCCCATTCTATTGTGGATTATAAGGAGTGGACAACTCCCTCTTAATGCATGATTCTTTGCATAGCTCTTTGAATTCATTTGAAGTGAATTCTCCGCCATTATCTGATTGAATGGTCTTGATCTTCTTTCCAGTATGGTTCTCGATCAAGGCTTTGAATTCCTTGAACTTACTGAATACTTTGTCTTTGTTCTTCATGAAGTAAACCCATGTCTTCCTAGAAAAGTCATCAATAAAAGAAATAGAATATGCATACCCGTTTAGAGAGTTTGATGACATAGGACCGCATACATTGGAGTGGATGATTTCCAAGATTCCTTTTGCTTTGCTTTTGCTGCTTGGAAATATCTTCTTTGTATTATTTCCTTTGCACATCCTTTGCAGACCCCATCATGTTTTGCTTGGATTTCTGGAAGACATTCAACATCTTTGCTTGCAATAGGTAGTGCTCTGTAATGCACATGTGCAAGCCTTCTATGCCAAAGTTCACTTGGCTCTACTGTGTCATGGACCAAGGCTTGTTCTAGATGGCCCTTTAATTTGTACAATCCTCCTTCTTGTTCTCCAATCACTACTGCTTCATCGATAGTCTTTCCTTTTGGCCACATGATGACTTGACCATCTATGAATGCAACCCGCATTCCTTTTGCATCTAATGTTGATATGGAGAGAAGGTTCTTCTTGAGTCCTAGCACAAACAATACTTCTTTCATTGTTAGAGATTTTCCAGAGTCTAATTTATAGGAAGATTCCCCACTACCTTTTATTGGATATTGGTAGTCATCTCCTATCTTTGCCTTGTGAGGTGATTCATGTTCTGACAGTCTCACAAAGGATTCCTTGAATCCAGTCATATGTTTGGAAGCCCCACTGTCTATAAGCGAATCATCACTTCCATGAGTAATGTTACCTATGAGAGCAGATATCAGAACATATTCATCCTTTCTTGAAGAAAATTCACTTTCATATCTGGATCTCTTCCTAGATGGTTCATCATCCTCTACAACATGAGCATGATGTCTTCTTTTGTTGCTCTTCTTCATTATCTTCTATTTGTTAGGACAATTCCTTGCATAGTGTCCTGCTTCATCACATGTATAGCATATGATCCTAGATACATCTTTTCTAGTGTTATATTTTTGAGAGTGCTTACCTCTGGAGCTATGAGGTCTTCTTTTGTTTGACTTGGAGTGAGACTTGGAGTGTACTGTGAGAGCTTGGTCTTCACTTCCCATCTTCTCTTCTCGAGCTGCTATCCAAGCTTCTTCTTGAGAGCACTCTTCCCATAGTTTGCTGAACTTGACTAACTTCTTTCTAGCACAGATTCCTTGGATGAAAGAATCCCATGACCTAGGAAGGCCATTCAAGGTAGTCATTACAATCTCTGCATTTTCCACTTCTTCATCAACTGCTTCTAGTTGCTCTCTGATCTGAGAAAATCTTGTGAAGTAAGACTATATTGTTTCTACATTCGGAATCTTCACATTCTTCAGTTGGTTTCTCAGGGTCATCTTCCGGTTTATGTTCTTCCCTTCAAACAATTTGGTTAGGGCATCAAACATAGCTTTAGGTGTCTTGAGAGAGGACACCTGTGGGATAAGGTGATACTTGATAGAATCAACAATGATCCCCTTTTCCATAACCATCTTCTTCTTATGTAATGCCTTTTCCTCATCTCCCTCTGGAACTGGAACCTCCTCATAGATGTAGGAGTCTAACTCATTTTCTTCCAGGACCAGGGAGATCCTACACTTCCAGGCTCGAAAGTTATCAACTCCCTCAAGATTTTCATCAAGCTTGGTATGATGAAACATCTTAACTGAAAACCTGAAATGGAAATAGAAAAGATTGTAGATATTACCAGGTTCAAGATGTCGGATCTGAAACTTGAGCTGAAATCCTGTAGAGCTGGTTCAGGAGCAAATTAGAATTTTTCTTTTCTGGAGTTCTATCCACCCAAATGCCTTGAAATTTGTCCCTAACTTCGATTTTGGGGAGGAGATCAATCCAGGCCTAGACTCACTGAAAAATTCCTCTTCTGTGAAAAGCCCTAATTTCCGACAGTAGTGATAGGTCCAAAACTGAAAAACCTCAGAATTGGATTCTGCTTCGACATAAATATGCACCCTAAGGAGGAGAGTTACTCCACCTTACTTTTGCTAGAAATATGTGGAGGAAGATCCACAAACTAGGAATCCCTAGTTCCCGCAGCTGCACAATGTCTTCTTCTCAGGTTAGCTCTGATACCATGTTAGTTTTTCAACATTAAGCTAGCATTATGTTAGGATATTTACTAAGAGAACAACAAGTACAACAATCAAACACAAGAGACAATGAACACAGTGTTTTTAATCGGGGAAACCATAAATGGAGAAAACCCCAGAACTTCCTCAGAGATAGAATCAGCACAAGATGTAAAACCCCAAAACAATAAGATGCACTCCTGACAGTGGTAGTCTTCTTCTTGTCTAGCCCTAGTGTCTTCTCCTTCCTCAACTATGCGCTACACTTGAGTGTGTGAGTGATGTGTTCTAAATAGAGACCCCAGCTCTCTATTTATACTAATCCCGACATGAATAAAACCCTACTAGGGCCGACCTCTACTAGGAGAGTCTAATAACCCTAGTGCCCCAAAACTGCGGGTACTTTAACCCTTAGACAATGGGAGGGTTACCCACTCTGACTTGACATGACTTGTTTACATTATTGATTCTCTCGATCGGAACATCGAGGAATGAAAACATGACTCATTTACATAATAGCTACATCCCAAAATAAACATCAGGTTATAATAAATAAGATACATAGATGAATACATTCTGAAGTTACAAATACATCAACACAAATAAGTTAGACAATAGCTTTCTAAGCCATACTTTCTCACAACTAGCCAAACAAGCTGCAACATACTCTACTTTGGTTGTACTCAGTGCCACACATGATTTTTTCCTACTAAACTAAGAGATTGTGCCTAATCCCATACTGAAGCAACGCCTTGAATTGCTCTTCCTATCAATGGCATTGCCTGCCCAATCCAAATCCACATAACCTTCCAGGTTAATCTTCTTATTTGCCTCATACTTGAGCCCATAATCAACTGTACCCTTCAGGTACCTCAAAATATGCTTTGGAGAAATCAAGTGAACATGTCTCGGATTTGTCAAGAACTGGCTCAAGGTGTTCACAGTAAAGAAAATAGCTGGTCTCGTATTCATCAGGTACATCAAGGACCCAATCATCTGACGATACATCATTGCATCAATTGATTCTGATGAAGCATCACTCAATAACTTTAGATTTGATGCCATAGGTGTGGTCATGGCCTTGCATTCCATCATCCTGAACCTCTTCAGGATCTCTACTGCATACTTCCCTTGTCCCAAGGAGATTCCATCTGCATTCTGCCACACCTCCATGCCTAGAAAGTAATGCATCATACCCAAGTCCTTCATTTCGAACTCTGAAACAAGCTTCCTCTTCGTATCAGCAATCAACCCATCCTTACCTATTACAAACAGATCATCTACATATAGTAGGAGTATCATTGGGTTCCTTTCTTCAACCTTGTAATAAAGGTTGGAATCTGGTTTAGTCTTGGTAAATCCCAAACTAGATAGGAAGCTGTCAATTATGTTGTACCACATCCTGGGTTCATGTTTTAAACCATATAGGGATTTCTTCAATTTACACACATGACTCTTCCGATCATGTGTATCAAAACCAAGTGGCTGCTCCACATATAATTCCTCTTCTACTACACCATTCAAGAAAGATGTCTTGACATCCATCTAGTGTAATTTCCATTTCATTACTGGATCTAAATCAAGTATTGATATGATGGAAGTATATCTGACTACAACTGTAAAACTCTCTTCATAATCTATTCCTTCTTTCTCGGAGAAGCCACGAGCCACAAATATTGCTTAATATTTCTCTATGCTACCATCTGCAGCATGCTTGATCTTATAGATCCATTTGGAAGTTACAACAGACTTCCCTTCTGGTCTTGGGAAAACATCCCAAACATCATTCTTCATGATTGACTAATATTCCTCGATCATAGAATCCTTCCATTCTTTCTTTTATGTTGCTTCTTCATAGTTGGAAGGTTCTTTATCGATGATGTCACATAATAGTGCTACATAGCCAGAGCATGACCTAGTTCTTTTCCTTACTCTGTGCACTTCTTCTCGAGCCCCATAACTCTCTGCACCTTGGATAGCCTCTCATACCCATGCAGGTTTCCTCTTGTGAGGATTCTTCTCTTGGGGTGGATCTATAGGTCCTTGAGGTTCTTCTATTTCTCGATCTTCTTCTAGAATTTCTTCATCCATGGTTGTTTCTCGGATCCTGGGTATTTCAATTTCTTCATGATCTTTAACTGGTCTCTTCCTGGATTTGTTGTAAGCTATGTCTTCATCAAATTTTACATCTCTGCTGATGTCGATCTTCTTGAATCCTGGAAAGTATATTCTGTAGGCCTTTGAGCTTTCATAGTATCCCGCAAATATTCCCTTCCTTCCTAAAGGATCTAACTTTGTCCTATTTTCTTTTGGAATGTGAATGTATACTGGACAACCAAATATTTTGAGATGACTAACTTCTGGTTTCTTTCCAAAAAACACTTATTCAGGTGTCTTGTTCTCGAGTACTCTATGTGGATTACAGTTCTATATATACATAGCTATTCTCACAGCTTCTTCCCATAGATGCATGGGAAGATCTTGATCATGAAGCATTTCCCTTGCAGCTTCCATGATCGTTCTATTATTCCTTTTTACAACCCCATTCTGTTGTGGATTATATGGAGTGGTAAACTCCCTTTTAATCCCTGAATCTCTACATAATTCCTTGAATTCATTTGGTGTGAATTCTCCACCGTTGTCTGATCGAAAAATCTTGATCTTCTTGTCTGTGTAGTTTTCGCTCAAGGCTTTGAATTCCTTGAAGTTGTTGAATACTTCTTCTTTGTTCTTCATGAAGTATATCCATGTCTTCCTAGAAAAATCATCAATGAAAGAAACATAGTATACATACCCACTTAATGAACTCAATGACATTGGACTACATACATCGGAGTGAATGGTTTCCAAGATTCCTTTAGCCTTGCTTTCGCTACTTGGAAATGTCTTCTTTGTGTTCTTTCCTTTTGCACATCCCTTGCATACTCCTTCATGTTTTGCTTGTATTTCTGGAAGACCTTCAACAGCTTTTCTTGCAAGAGGTAGTGCCCTATAGTGCACATGTGCAAGCCTTCTATGTTAAAGTTCATTTGGTTCTACTGAGTCATGAAACAAAGCTTGTTCTAGTTGGCCCTTTAATTTGTATATTCCTCCCTCTTGTTCTCCAATTACTACTGCATCGTCAATAGTCTTTCCTTTTGGCCACATGATGACTTGGCCATATATAAATGCAACTCTTATTCCTTTTGCATATAATGCAGAGATGGAAAGAAGGTTCTTCTTCAGTCCTGGTACAAATAGGACATCCTTCATTTTCATAGACTTTCCAGAGTCTAATTTGTAGGAGGATTCTCCACTACCTTTTATTGGATACTGGTAGTCATCCCCAAGTTTCACCTTGTAGGGTGATTCATGTTCTGACAGTTTCACAAAGGATTCCTTAAGTCCTGTCATGTGTTTGGAAGCCCCATTGTCAATAAGCCAATCATTGCTTCCATGTGTGATGGTTCCCGTGAGAGCAAAAATCAAAACATATTCTTCATCACTTGAAGAATCACTTTCTTGTTTGATTTTCTTTTTGGATAGCTCATCATTTTCTGCAGCATGAGCATGATGTCTTTTCTTGTTTCCCTTCCTTTTGTGAGGTCTATCTTTGTTTCTAGGACAATCTCTTGCAATATGTCATCTTTCATCACATGTATAGCAAATGAACTTAGACAAATCGTTGTTAGATTTTCTAGTGTTTTTCTTCTGGCGAGAGTGCTTACCTCTGTGATGGTCTCTTCTGATTTTCTTGGATTGTACTATGAGAGCTTGATATTCACTTCCCATCTTTTCTTCTCGAGCTAATATTCGAGCTTCTTCTTGTGAGCATTCCTCCCACAGTCTGCTAAATTTGACTAGCTTGGCATAGATCCCTTGAATGAAAGAGTCCCATGCCCTAAGAAGACCATTAATGGTGGTCATCACAATTTCTACATTCTCTACTACTTCATCTATAGCTTCAAGTTATTCCTTGATCTGAGACACCCTTGTAAAGTAAGACTGGATGGTCTCCCCATTTTGGATCTTTACATTCTTCAATTGGTTTCTCATAGTCATCTTCTGATTTATGTTCTTCCCTTCAAATAACTTGGTCAGGGCATCAAATATCTCTTTAGGTGTCTTTAGAGAGGACACATGTGGTATGAGGTGATGCTTGATTGAATCATCAATAATCCTCTTAGCCATGACCAATTTCTTTTTATGTAAGGCCTTAGCCTCATCTCCCTCTGGAACTAGAACCTCTTCATTGATGTAAGAGTCCAACTCATTTTCTTCCAAGACCAGGGAGATCCTACACTTCCAAGCTCAAAAGTTACCAACTCCCTCAAGCTTTCCATCAAGCTTGGTATGATGAGACATCTTAACAGAGAACCTCAAATGGAAATCCAAAATATTTAGATCTTACCAGGTTAAGATGTCCAAACTGGATCTAGAGCTGAATTTCTGCAGAGTTGGTTTTCTGATTCAGGAGTAGATTGGGGTTTGACTTTCCTGGAGTTCTACCCAACCAAAATATTTGATCTTGATCTCTAAACTTTGATTTTGGGGAGGAGATCAATCCAGTCCTGGGATCACTCAAAAATTCCACTTCTGTGGAAAGCCCTAATTTCCCGCAGCAGTGTCAGGTCAAAAACAGAAAATGCTCAGAATCATATTCTTCTTCAATGGAAAGATGCACCCTGGAGAGGAGAGTCATCCTAACCTTATTTTTCTGAAAATATGTGGGGAGAGATCCAAAAAGTAGGAATCCCTAGCTTCAGCAGCTGCACAGTGTCTTCTTCTCAAGTTATCTCTGATACCATGTTAGATTTTTAACATTTAAGCTATATGATATTAGGATGTTATTTGAGAGAATAACAAGCACAGCAATCAATCACAAGAGACAATGAACACAAAGATTTTCCTCGGGGAAACCATAAAGGAGAAAACCCCACAACTTCCTTAGAGATAGAATCAACACCAAAAGTAAAACACAAGATAATCTCCCGACAAGAGTAGTCTCTCTCTCTCTTATCCCAGCTTCTTCTTTCCATCTCGGTTATGCGCTACAACTAAGTGTGAGTGAATGTGTGTTAAATAGAAAGGCTCCCTCTCTATTTATACTAATTCCCGACTTGACAATAACTCACTAGGGCCAACTTCTCTAGGAGATTCTAATAACCCTAGGGCCCCACAATTGTAGGGACTTTAACCCTTGATCAATAAGGAGATTTACACTCTATGACTTTACATGACTTGTTTACATTGTTGAATCTCCCGATAGGAACATCAGGCATGACATGACTCAATTACATTACAGATACTTCTTGATAGAAACATCAGGGTACAATACATAAAATATACAAGTGAATACATTCTGAAGTTCAAACTCCCCCCTAAAACTATTTATTACAAAAATTTGGGTGTGGTTATAAACCCCCCTCATAGGTACCTCTAGAGGAGGTTCAAAACCCCCCCTAAATATCTCTACAAACCTTTGGGGGCAGTTATAAACCCCCCTCGTACGTACCTGTGGGGTCGGTTCAAAACCCCCATTAAAAGTCTTTATTACAAAAATTTGGGGGCAGTTATAAACCCCCCTCATAGGTACCTACATAGGTGGTTCACACCCCCCATAAAACTCTTTACAAAATTTTGGGGGAGGTTATAAACCCCCCTCGTAGGTACCTACGGAGGCATTTTGAAACCCCCCTAAAACGCTTTACAAAAATTTGGGGGTGGTTATAAACACCCCTGATAGGTACCTACGGAGGCAGTTCAAAACCCCCCATAAAACTCTTTACAAACCTTTCGTTGCAACATCTTGGTATTTTTCATCGCAAACATGTTGTATTCCCTCGCTATAACGATGACCTTTCGTCACAACACCTTGGTTTTTTTCGTCGCAAACATGTTGTTGTCGCTCTAGCAACGGGCTTTCATCGCAACACTTTGGTATTTTTGTCGCTATAGCGACGGACTTTCTTACCTAGGTAGTTCGTCGCTATAGTGACACAATTTGACATTTTAAAGAAAGCACATTCCATGTCTTTTCTGTTTCTATAGTAAGGAACTGTGGAAATTGTTGCTATAGTGACGAAAATTTCCCCACAAAAAGAAGGGGTCATGTTCGTCCCTATAGAAACACAAAATTGTTGCAATAGCAACAATTTTCCGTGGGAAAAATGTCCCTATGTACTAGTGAGGTAAACTTATGGAAGAATCCATAAGGTGGTTTTGAAAAGGTGTTTTGGTGGTTTCAAAGGCTCAAATGTTGGTGTTAGAAACCAGTTATCAACCTTCAAAATGGTCAAATTTTTGCCCCATGTCTAGTGAAACCCATTGCAAGAGAAATTAAAAGGGTGCTTTTCAATGGTGTTGGTAAGTGGCTTTGTAGGATGGGGAAGTAGTATTGAAGACCACTTATCAAGATCCAAAATGGATGGAATCCTTTCAAATATCCTAGTGTATTCCAATTTTAAAAGCAAACGTGGGTGTTAAAGGTCATTCAATTTTAAACCCTTAAACCGATAGATGAATTCCACATGTCCAATGGAACGCAGTGCATGGGAAATATAAAGTGTAGTTTTCAATGATGATGCAAAGTGGGTCCTGGACCCATATAAGTTAATGGTTTTAGAAACCATATTTCAAGCTCCAAAATGATCATAGTATGCCACCTGTAAAGGTACTTTTTGGAATTTTGGAGGGAAACGGTCATGTTAAAGGTCAACTAATTTCACCCCCAAAATTGACTTGGGCCACTGATCTGGATCATGCATGGGAAAATATATGCACCAGGTATCCAACAACATAAATGGATCCCCCTTAATCACATTAGTCTTGGGATTTGTGTGAAAAAGAAAAGAACCATAGGGGGCCATCGTGACAGGGTAGGGTGACCTTACAACTAAGGTTGATGACATGGTGGATGTACGCTATGACACATAGGGATCCACTGCTACATCAATAGCCATGTTTAATGCCATGTCACCAGATGGAAAAGTTAAATATAAAATATAAAATACAAAAAAATGGAGCCCAAATCTTGTTTTGGGCATAACAAGAACCTATAAAGTAAAAATTGGATGAAATTTTATGAGTATGTTTGTAGTGAAGAGGAATAGAAAATTCCAAAGAGGGTTGTGCTCTTGTTCAACTCTATATTTATGGAAATGGAATATTAATTACTATTAAATACCTACACTTAATTATCTGCGAGATGTAGAATAGTTGGTGGCGGGGTATGGTTAAGATGCCCCCTAAGCTGGAAGGTCACTCATTCTAATCCCGTCGGATACCAAAAAATCCAACCATGTTAAGAGTTAGTGCGGTCTATCCCGGGTGCAATCCCTAGGTGATTTTGATGGCTTAGATGCCCCTCGTTCATGGTTTCTTAGCCAATGGAAACCCTGCTAATCAAGGGGGTTCCACCACTTTTCCAACAACAAAAAAAATACCTACACTTAATTCTTTCACAGTGGTCCTTTTGGGGATGAAAATTAGACAATGTAGATTGCATCTAGCTGCAGAGATACTTAATGGTAAATTTATCCAAATTCCAAGGTGTTTGGAGTGGAGATGTAACACCTCGGTTTTTTACCCCGTTTGCATTAAAATTTATATAATGTATATATTGTAATTAATCATGGTGTGGAGCTAAGGAAAAATCCCCACCATCAATTTAACGTTTTATGTTTCGGCGATTAAAATCGTTGCCGATGGTATATCGTGCTATCTAGCACATATTAAATTTGGCATCATGTAAACATGCATTTTAATTAAAATAAACCCCAACCAACTATGTCAATGCAACCATAATGAGAAGGGCATGATTTTCCTAAGGATAGTGAGAGAAATTATTTAACGCTTGGGGTCCAATAGGGAAAATCCAAGTGTCAGTTGTTAAACCCATTTAGTTGTCACCCACCCTTTTGACTTACTCACCTTTCCTTGTCTCAATCAGTCAACTACCAAATTAAAAGCCTCTGATGTTAGTTGGGCAATTATTGTTGGGCAGTGGTGTGTGGCAAGACTATCAGTCCTTGCCCACATGCACACTCCACCAGGAGACTCATTTACCCTCACGTGGGTAGGAGGAGACCATGGCCCATTATCCATTTTTCCTTCATGCAGAGAACGAGGGAAAAGTTGCCTTACCTTCAAGTATTGGCTGTGGGTTCTGATCCTCACAGTTTTGGGTTTGGGACGTTTCCCTCATTACTAGACACCCATGTTGGGTTATCTCCCAAAAATGGATGGAAGTTTCCTGTGCATGAATCTCGTTGTTGGATTTTCCTGTGCATAGCTACCTTACCAGTTTGGTGGTTCTGTGTATACGAATCCATCTCCATGCTGAGAGTCTGTTGCATCTTATTCCTCTTCCAATTTCGGGTTGTGTCTTTCCTGCTGCTTCAATGGTGAGATCATGGCTATTGTTTTCCCCATGAGTGTGGTTGTTGCTGAGTTGTTTTGGCCATGATAGGGCCAAGAACAACTCTGAGATCGTTTTGCTTAGTATGAGCTGTGGATTGCTCGATTTTGCTGTGTGTATGCACTGGTTGGTCTTTGCACTATATTGGAGTGGGAATTAAGGCTTGGTCTACTTGATAAACCTGGTGTGTTTGGGAGCCTCATAGACAGAGCTAGAGGGTTGGTTTTCTTCTCCACACCCCCTGAATAGCACTGGAAGGGAATTCAGGACTTGAGGGACTATGTAGTAGAGAAGGGACTGATTCCTTGTGTTGGGTGTGTGTGGGTGTCCTAGAAGTCAGGCGAGTTCTGGTGCAGGTGTCCTTAGCTCTTTAGTGAGCCCACCAGCTTAGCAGTCATCTTTTCCCAGCTCCCTGATGCCCTTCTAAACCCAACTGTGTTGTCTTGGCTAAATTGTCTATCTTTGGCTATGTGTGAGCCTGCTTAGTTCCTTATTCCTTGGGGAATCATGCCCAAATCGGGGGTGGCAATGTTGCTGAGAGATTAAGAAGCACACTGGCCTATGGTTGGGTGGAACGTTGCAGCGACATAGCTGGTTGCGGGACGAGCTTCCTCATAAGATAAGTATTCTTGTCTATTGCATATCTATAATTGTATTTGTTGATTGATGAAAATGATGAACATGCTAAATGCTTGAATGTATGGTTTTGCTTCCATTGTATTATGAATAGTTATGCATCTATGCATGTTTTACTTCAATGCATTTCAGTCTTTATCATTGTATGTCCATGGGGCTAGTTTCCCGGGTATATAGCAGCAGTGGTAGCATCCTCTTCGTCGGTCAAAGAGTCGGGGACGTCCAAAATTCCACTATTTCAAGAGATGTTTTGGCAATTTTGGAAGACTTGGAGGATTTAAAAGTGACCCAAGAAGTCTAAACAAGAAAAAAATAATTACTCGACTTTTTTCTTCTCAACAATTTGAAAAAATAAATGACTACTTTTTTAAAGTTTTTCTTAGTTTGTGAAATCGTCATTTTCTCCAAAAAAAAATCCCTAGAAGAGGTGTGAAAAGGAAAAAATGGTCAATTCCAACTTAATGAAAAAATGACTAGAGCATCATAGGAGTGACCTAGAAGTTTTCAAGTGTTGGTACAAAATATATTATTTATTATTCCCATATTTAATTCTACGGTTAGTAAAGTTGGTCCATGAGATTATGAGAAACTACAAGAAAAGTGCAAAATTGCTAACTTTTGAATTACTGATTGGTACAAAACAATTCTTTATTATTCCCATATTTAATTCTACAACGTATAAGTTGGTCCACGAGATTATGAGAAACTACAACAAAAGTGCAAATTGCTAACTTTTGAGCGTTGTAACTTTTAGCTCTAAGACTGAAAATGAATATGAATATAGTTACTAGAAATTTAATTAGTAGGATAATAAATATAGATAATCGTATTCTAGAGAAATGATTCATAGATTTCCAAAAATTACATAGAAAAAATCTATGTAGTCTTGATTTTAACAAACTGTCAAATGTGCAGTTTCCAAAATGCTTGTATATTTAAGAATTTGTGTTTTCATAATTATGGAAATTTAGTATATTTAAAAAATGAATTGTATTAACACTTTGAAAATATACAGTTACTCTGTGGGAATTATATATAAGAGTTTATAAAACCATTAAAGGGAAAATTCTATATTGGTATTGAGGAAATTGGAGGAAGGGAAAATTTTATAAAACCATGAAAAATAATTAAGTATAAATGTCAGTGTTAGCAATGAAGAGATGAAGTCAAATGGGAATAGATGAAGTATCGAAACCTTGGAACTAGTGGAAACAATCAATACCTTGAATATGGATTTTATATATGATAATTAAAGAATGATATGGGCTTAGCAGAAACAAAATCAACTAAACATTTAATTGATGTAAAGCATAAATTTGTTGCAAAGGAAAAGGTAGGTTGGATCATGTTCATTTCATGAGAATGAAGGAAAAGAGTATTCAAGGAGGAGATCCTATGAAAGATATCAGTAGTCCATAATTTCTACCAGTAGTCATAGGAATCACTACTCACCCCCTCATGTAGCTAGGAATTCATACACATATGAGGAATCAAGGACTAGTCTACGAGTTTTCTCAATTAGACATCAGAAGAGAAGGCATGTAGAATAAGAGATGCAAGAGGATATTAGAAAGATTAAGACACCCACTTTTGGTGGTAAAAATAAAAATGGAGAATATGTTGAAGCATGGTTCATTAGGGGATTTTTAAGGTCTAAAATGGGCATCATAAGGGAAATAATAAAATAAGAGTTATAATAATAAAATAAAAGTTCTAAATTTTGGAGGGGAAAGAGGAAAAATAGTTTTTCTTATTGTATTTTTGACATATCTCCTTACTGGTTCACCTAAATTCCGTATTTGAGGACTCATTGGATGTGGAATTAAATTCCGCATCTAACCCATACACACAGTGCATACTTATGAGGTACCCATGACACCCAAAAATGAAAATTTCAATAAAAACAAATTTTAATATTAAAATGTGTTTTTTATTACAATTTTCATTTTTCTGTGTCTTGGGTACCTCAAAAGTATGCAGTGTGGGTATGGATTGGATGCGGAATTAAATTCCACATCCAACAAGTCCCCAAACTCAAAATTTGGGTGAAACCATAAGGAGATATGTTAAAAATACAATAAAAAAATTAGTTTTTTTCCCTCCATTTTTTTTTACAAATTTTACCCTTATGGTTGAAATCATCATCTTGAATCCTATTCATTCTTATAAAGTGAATTTTAATGGTACATATTTTTTTTCAGGCCCATTTTTTACCTCAAAACTTCCCTAAGAATTGGGGATGAGGAAGTATCTCTAATTGCATAACTACTCATCTAACATGGAAGCTAGAGTTTCCATTTGAAATCTACAAGGAAAGGCCTAAATTTTGTGGGACCAACTAAATCGAGTGAAGCACATTAACGTGAAGAGCATTTCATGGGAATATTTGAATTATTTCTAGAAAAATACCCCTTAAAGCATTATTTTGACAGAAAAATGGAGTTCTTTGAACTCAAGTTAGGAAATATGACCATGGAGGATTATGAGAGAATTGTTTTACAATTATTGAGATATGTGGGGTTCATCAAAGATGATAGGGTAACGTACATATGTTCCTAAATGGGATGTCTGCATTCTATAGAGATAAAATCTAGTTTTATGAGACCAAGACTTTGGAAGAGACAATCAAGAAGGAAAAATAAATGATTGACTAGGACAAAGGAAGGTCAGATATTCATAAACATTGGAGAGATAATAAGAAATATAACAATGATAAAAGGAAGAAAGGATTTAAACCTCATTTTTCAAAAAAAAAATCTAATACATATCAACAAAGCCATCCATCTCAAAGTGGATCTAATATGGAAAAGTCTTTAGGGAAAAGCACAAGGTAGGCAATCAAATGTTGAGGGTGTGAAGGAGATCATTGGTATAAGTATTTTCATCGTCGAAGGGGAGAAAAAATTATGACAACGCAAAATTCAAGAAGCAACTATAGTGGAAGAGGTGATCATAAAAATTTTGATCAAGGAAACTTTTAGGGGTGAAATTTAACCCATGGACTATTATTGGACCTTTTCTTCCAAAAAAAAAAGATTCACTAATTTGCCTTTTTCTCAAAGATGATTGGCCCAAATTCCATGGGATGGTATTTTTTACACTAAAAATCACCAAAATTGTCCAAAAGCTATCTAAAGTCCTTAGAAAATTGAATCTTTTTTTTAAATAGACAAACACTTTGTGGCTACAAATTTAAGAGTTAGTAAGGTTCGCCAAGGTTTCTACACTTTGAGAAAATTATATATCCTTGAAATTTTCCCTGATTATTAGAATATATGTATCCCTAGACAATCGAGCTAGGTGCATCATTAGTCCAACATAATTGAAATTTAAGGTAATATTCCCAATCAATCTATTGCCATTTTAATTCATTTAGGAGTAGGACATAGTTATATTTCTCCTAATTTGGTTGGAAGATTCCATCTCAAGAGAAGTAAGAATGATAAACCATGGATGGTTTTGTTGGCTATTAGAACAAAAGGGAAGATTATTGAGTTAGTAAAGGGTTTTCCATTATATATGAATGGACTCAATACTTTACTAATTGGTTCATGTGGTGTCCTTGTTGGGATGGATTGGTTATTTGTAGATCGTGCTATTTTGGACTACCATAACAAGACTTTTATTTGTATTGATAAAAAAGGAGAACATAACGTAATGAGAGGCATTCCATGACCTACTTATATAACACAGATTTCATATTTGTAGTTAAAAAATATGTATCTAAAAAAGGATGCCAATTGTATGTAGCTCATGTGGAAGAAAAACAAATGTGAAAGACCGATTCTTGAAGACTTCATAGTATTGCACTACAACAAATTTGACTTTTAGGGGCGGTTTTCTTCCTCCTCCAAAATTCACTTTTGGGGGTGATTTTGGATTTGGAGGCGGTCTTTATAAAACTGGCCTTAATAGAACCAACACTAAATTTTTTGAATTTTAGGGGTGGCTCCGAAAGAATTCTAAACCTCCCCCAAAAGTTACTTTTGGGGGCGGCTCTAAACACCCCCTCCAAAAGTGACTTTTGGGGGTGGTTCTAAACCCCCCTTATAGACACCTATGGGGGCAGTTCCAAACACCCGCAAAAGTCCTTATTACAAACCTTTCGGGGTAGTTACAAACCCAGCTCGTAGGTACCTACTAGGGTGATTAAACCCCCCGCTTAAAGTATTTATTACAAAAATTTGGGGGCAGTTATAAACCCCCCTCGTAGGTACCTATAGAGGTGGTTCGAACCCCCCCCTAAAAATCTATACAAACCTTTCGGGGCGGTTATAAACCCCCCTCGTAGGTACCTACGAGGGCGGTTCAAAACCCCCCTTAAAAGTCTTTATTACAAAACTTTGGGGGCGATTATGAACCCCCCTCATATAAACTTACATGAAGGAATCGAACCTTCAACCTCCTGCTTGTAAAGAAGGAGCTCTCCCTTTGAGCTAGAACCTTTTAAAATTGGGTAAAGGGGCAATATTAACACCAATATTGCATCATTTGTAACTCTAAGAAAAGACTAATAATCCCAACATTGTTTCTGAGTCGAGAGACCTAAGAAAGTAGTATGAATGGCTCTGACATTCTCTAGATTTATGCTAACCACTTCAAATCTTATTGATCTAACCTTCTTTAGATATATGCTAACCACTTCAAATCCTATGATATAATCAAGATAATGTAGATGTATGTTAGGAAATTCACATTTAGACTCTTAAATATATAATTATGCATCCAATTGACCTCAAGTTGGCATTTAAAAACAAGAATATTATGCCACATAGGAACACATTCAGTTTGCTTTATCATGATCATGCCACTATACAACACATAAAGTAACATCAAATAAATGTGTTTTGGAGCTCTGTAGATTTGAATCTTATGTTGTTTTATGACAAAAAGTTGTATAGAATTTTACCTTTTGTGTAGCGGGCTTAAGCTGGGGAGAATAGGGGGACTGGTGCAATAAACTATGGTTAGTTTATTGTTGCAGTTATCTATTGTATAATATGGTTTTCTTCACAAATATATCGAATACGTAAATCTTGTTTGTCATTATTTATAAGTGTGATTTTTTGTTAGGAGGTTGGTTCATCCTTATTTCAATGATGAAACCCAATAAGGACAAACATGCATCATATTTCTCATTAATTTTTAGCCAATAGATCCTCCAAGAGGTTATTGTCATGTGTAAGCATCAAATTATCAAACTTATTTCTCAATCTTTAACAAATCTCAGCCAAAACATGTGCAAAATATGATCCTTCAAGATGTTTGACATAGCTAACATCCCAATGCTTTCAAAATTCCTTGATCAAACCCATGTCAAAAATATATCTGTTGGACTACACTCATCTAAGCTCTTGCTCACAACAATGGTCAACCTATTCCATCATTGGCATATATCACCCAATGTGGGTCATAAAACCAATCTAATGTATCATCTTCCAAGGAACACACAAACATTTTCATCGTAACATCGTCATGGGAAACATTGAATCTTGAAATGAATTCAATGGAAGATGTAACAAGTAGTACAACTTAGTCAGCATGTTCTGAGAAGTTTTGAATGTGCTTGTCCCAATATGGAACAAATAATTGAATCAAATTCCCTAGGATACCCAAGAAATCTAATGGATTGAAGCGTTCTTTAATCCATGATTCTTCTAAAAAATCCATACTTCTTAACTTCAATATTCAATGTGACAAATTGATATGGAATTTGAAAAACATATAACCCTCATATCTCATTTCAATTCTAGTGGATTTGCCAAGTGAGGTTTCAAATGTCTTCAAGTATGTTGGATGTCCTCACTTATACAAACAATAAGTTCACTTTAAAATATTCTAGAACAAGGCTTCATTCCTTTGTGGAGTCACCAAATGAAAAATGATATTCAAAGAAACAACCTTATCAAATCAATTTAGACAAACTACTAAATCTCAAGAACTAGACTTTATCTCCAACAACACTAAATTTTTACCTCCTAGATATTCTGCATTACCAAAACAAACCAAATTTTGAAAGATATTCTCCATTACCAAAACAAACCAAATAACTGGTTATAGTAAGAAAAATAGCGGATGCAATACCCAATAATATCTATAAAAAAATGCAAAACCCTACCTTGTCATTCAACATTTGTGTGCCTAGTCTTCTCCAAAAGATCCGCAGCATGTTGTTGCTTGCTTTGTTCAATTTCTTGTTGTCATTGTAGAAGTATGATGTTAGCAAGAGACTAGTGGAGATATACAATTAAAACCTATAATTTCTTAATTATAAGAATTTGCATAAAGCCTAATTAAATAATCCATTCTAAAACTAATCTTGCTTGCTTGATGGAATCTGCAGGAAATTCCAATTGTTTGAACATCCAACTAGGACAAAGAGGGTCAACATCATGCTCACATGTTGTTCCTATGTGAAGAATATTTCATCATCTACCAAGTGATTTTGATTTTGATATGTTTCTTCAATAGGGAAACCCATAGGGTACTACCCCTCATTTCAAGGATGGTACCCAAGGTAAACTAGATTTTGTAGAAGCTTCAGGCTTTTCAACAATTGCTCATTTAAGAGATCAGTGTGTCACTAGCGGGAATTGAACCTAGGAGGGGAGGATAATACTCCACCTCGCAAACCACTCAGGATAAACCCAATTGACAACATTAATGGCTCTAATTTTCCATGATAAAATCTTCATTGGAAGGGATTTTTACTAGTAACTTGCTTATGGATACATCCTCATTA
Organism: Pseudotsuga menziesii; assembly: GCA_001517045.1. NCBI lineage: Eukaryota > Viridiplantae > Streptophyta > Pinopsida > Pinales > Pinaceae > Pseudotsuga > Pseudotsuga menziesii. The sequence continues at coordinate 91,802 of LPNX010918323.1, read as the reverse complement.
AGTAGGTAAATATGATCCGAGTCTATGAATAATCGACACCCTACTTAGCTCTTCATGTTTTTGGCTCTGTTGCACCTTTGCTTCCTCCATTACGATGTTGTTAGATACTCTTATTAGAATTTCTTCCTCATCCTATTGTAACAAGTTGTTATTTTGTTGTATAGTAATGCTATAATATTATGGGCTCTAGTCCTCATGTATATTAACCATGCATATACTCTCCACTGTTATTGTTGTTTTCTCGCTTTCTCCATTATTCTCCAAGTATACACTAATGCATCCTAGGAAATTACCCACTTTGACTCTTGTTCAAGAGGAAGTAGGTGGTTCTCGGGAAACTTTGAAGCATATTTTTAGAAAATTGGAAGGTAACCTAAAGAGTTACCAATATCAAAAACAACTCAACTACAATGATGGAGGGGTAGTAACATTTGTGGATCCTGAAAATCTGGCAAGAAACGCAAAATCAAATGATGCTATCATCACAGACATCACTAATTTGAAACAGGAAGCCCCATTGAGTTTTGAGAAATTATCCGACGTTTTTGTACATGGCATTAAGAACCAAGCTTCATTTGAGTCTTCAAAAGAGGCACAATATTTTCTAGTAGTTAGCATCCAGGAACAAGATCCATCAGAGTCTTCAAAAGAGGGACCAGTGGCAGAATCTATTGCTCCTTCACATCTCAAAGGATTAAGAAGGACAGATCTACCTGACATTCATAAACAGATTTCACCAGAATAATTAAAGGAGATACATGTGGCAATATTTGCTACAAAACAAAATATACTTTCAATGTCATCTACAGAAAAAACTGTGGAAAAGGTAGAAGAAAATGGTTGTAAAGCAGCATTTTCTTCTCTTTCTTCTTCTTTTACTAAGAACTTATCTTCTGTAAGCGAACAACTAAAGAAGCTAGAAGAGAAATATTTGAGAGGGTTTTCTTTTGCACTATATCAAGAACTAGATGCAAAAAAAAGCAGATAAGAATACACATAATGTTGTAGACTCCTCTGCTATTCCTCCAATTCTTAGACAGTTATCTGCTGCTAGCATGCCAAAGAAGTTAGAAGTGGACGAAACAGTAGGATGACCTACTTGGAAAAGTATAGATTCTAATCATTCTATAAACTCTCCTAAAGTAGAAAATGGAAGTGATAAATCTCAAAATAACAGTTTCCTAGGAAGATAAGCATCTAGAGTAGAGACCAGCACTGATATCAGTATAATGGAGTGGATTAATCAACTTGGGCGAGAATGAAGGAAAAATAACTATGTTTTCACACATGCATTTGTCTCCCACAATGGTGGTGATGATGAAAAAGAAGATGACCCTGATTTCTCAGCGTTGGATTATCTTGAACCTGATGTCAGAGATTGACCTGTAATCCCTCGAATAAATTTTAGGTTAGGTAAGCCAGAGTTGCCATAAAAGCCTAAAAATCAACATAAAGAAAAGTTGTTAGAAAAAGAAGATTTTCCTTATTTCTCAGCTTTCAATTATCCTAAACATGATTTCAGAGATTGACCTGTGATCCCTCGAATAAATTTTAGTTCAAGTAAGCCAGAGTTGCCAGAAAATCCTAAAAGTCAACATAAGCTAGAGATGCCATAAAAGCCCAAAAATCAACATTGTGTGCAAGTAATGTTCCTACCACCTTCTGTCACTGAGCATGATATACACATGGCTTTTAATGATTGTGGAAGCATTATTGAAGCTCACATTATTCAATCAAAGATAGAACACAACGAGTTGAATTATGCTTCCATCAACTTAAAAGTAATTTTTTGTAAGGCAAGGAATATGATCCATTTTAAGAAAAAGATAGCTATCACTATTATTATCAGGACCAAGGTTGTGAATGCTTAGTGCACACTAAGGTCACACATCCTTTTATTCTTTTCATGTTACCCATTTGTTACTTTACCTTTGGATGAAAATGGCTTTCTTAAAATGTGTTGTTTGTGTGAGAGTGTTGCATTTTAATCTTCCTTAAATGATGGATTCCTAACTGGTTAGTTGTTTTGCTAGAGAGGGGAGGGTTTTTGGAAAGCATTAACAAAGAAGGATGTGGTTATCAGTAGTGGTGATGTTGCAGTTGAAGCAACTTTTCCATATAATCATAGGCTATCCCAAGATGTGACTCCTAGGGTGAAGGAAAACAATTCAAAGTCTCTTACTGAAATAAAAAATCTTGTTTGTACGATTATGATTAAAAACATTCCTAAAGGGATCAATTTAAGCATCTGAAAAATGCACTTGCCTGTTGCGGAACTGTCTCAAGCTTATCCATGGGTTCATCAAATTCAGCTATAAATTTTGTTGAACTCGAGGTATCAATCTTGATATGTTGTTCAATCTTCATGATTTTGGATTAGATATTTTTATTTTCACCTTGGACTTGATAGTGTTGATTTTTTTGAGTAGCATCGAGAGCCCTTCTCCTAGGAGAATGGGACCACCTTTTCTGGGACCATGGTGAAGACTCAACCCAGTGTTGAGTGAACATTCTGTTGAATGGTAGATATCTGGTCTGGGACCATGATATAGACCCAGCTCTTCCCTGGGTAGACTCAACCTTGTGTTGAGTAGACATCTGGTCCATGACCACGATGTAGACCAGTCTAGGACTGGTAGACTCAGCTCAATTTTGAGTAGCCATTCTCTAGGAGAATGAAGACACTGTAAGCCCTAAACTAGGTTTGGGCATGTGTGTGGCCCTTTTACCCTTGATCTATGGGATTGGTGTCCTTCTCCGAGGATTAGCTACCCTTGGTTAAGTTACCCTAGTACCAGATCTAGGTGTTACACAGTGTGTGAGATAAAAGCATTAATAAAAACATTGGTTTATGATGATGTACTTTTGAAATAAAAAAGGACCATAGGGGCACTTGGAAAAAGGACAAAGTCAAAAGTCAAAATAAATAAAGACTTTTTGACCACAGGAAAATGACCACAAGTGAAAGTCAAAATAAATAAGGACTTCTTATAAAAGTCAAAGGAAAAATAAAAGGAACCTTTTGGTAAAAGTGAAAGTGAAATTAGGAAAAGATTAAAAATATTATTATTTTTATCTTTCCTAATATTGTCCACTTAGAGGTGAACAAAGGCTATAAAAGAAGATCAAGTCTTCTCATTTGTTACACACAAGTTTTTGCTCTCACAAGTGGAGATATTTTTTGCTAGAGAAGATCAACTTCTTTCCTTAGCTAGGGCATCCATTTTTCCAGCAAACCTTCAGCTATGGTTTCTCCACTTGGGAAATTTTCCATATCCAGTCATCTTCTAGATTCAAACAGCCTCTTTCAGATTTGGGCAACAGCTCCTAGATCCGGGCAATTTTTCCAATTTTTGGGCTACCCTCTCTATGCTTCGGGCAGGCCATGGAAGGGCTCTACCCTTCACGGTACCTTTGAGAAGCCTGTTACATGTCGACCCAGAAGGATACAAGCCCTAATGGAACCCAATGGTAGCCATTGGGCATACACATGAGGGTTGTCATGGCCACCCAAGCCCTCAAGGTAGCCCATGGGAAGATCCGTAAGGGTCCTGTAGCAACCACAGGGTTGTTGGGCTTGTAGTAGGCCCTCAGGCCAGTCCGTAAGGACTTAGACAGGGATGCTAGCCCTTTCAAGCAGCAACAAGGCTGTCAACTTAGACAACTGGGCAAGAAGGGCAGCGTACGGCTGGGCAATAGAAGACAGTGGGTAGCAGACATAAGGTTTTCTTTTTGGGCAGACTATCAAGCACCATTTCTAGGCATCCTGATGTTATTTCTTAGGAAAGAGAATTGTTGGCTTAAAACCCTAACTGGGTAATTTTTGTGAAATTCTGGAAATTATGATTAAATTATTAGTCTGAGTTTTTTACTGATAAATTTTATTTTTCAGTGGTAAATACCAGATTTGGAATTTGAGGAACTTTTTGAAGAATTTCTTAAGCCATCTCATTTACGAGATGAGCTATTAATGCTTTTGGGGGTTTTTTCCTTTGAAGGTTTCTGCAGTGAAAAATATTGTGTCCATGCGTGCTAATATGATGAATGTGTTTTTACTACACTAATGATCTATTTATGTTTATCTGCAAATTTTTAAAAGTTTATGCTAATGCTAAAAATTCAACATGGTAATTTAGCTTAGCATGTGAAAACACAGTAAAGGGACACTGCTGTTGTTTTTCACTAGATCTTGGAATAATATTTGTAGATCTAACATTTTGATAAGTGACATAGATGGCTATCGTTAGTGTTAGAGACATTTACCACCTTACACACTCATTTTGGTCAATTTGGCCTAGTTAAACCACTATCCTAAGTATTATTGACCTAATTGACATCAGTGGAGCATTAAATGACATCATCTAGATCACACCCATGCCTACCTTCAGTCAAGGAGGCTAACTTAGCCTTCTCCTACATTCAGGAAGGCTAACTGGAGCACTCCGGGGGTGATCTGAGTGTCATTAATGCACTTTATTTCTAACTAATGGTTACAATCAATTAAACAAGGTAGTGAAGGCGCCTCCCTTCATTAAATTGATTATTTAATGATTATTTAATGAACTAGAGTCAACAGGGGCGCCTCCAACCACTTCTGATGTTCAGTTACACTTCAGTTAACCTCATCGGGGTTCATTGGATTCATTGAAGCGCTACCACTTGATGGTTGGGTTGTTGTGACATGTGTCTAATCTCTTTTAGTTAAGACTCAGTCATTTATTGCACTCTGACTTTAGTTAGGGCTCAGTTGAGTCAATTAGGGTTTTGATCAGTGGTTAACTTGAGTGTTGACTGTGGCTTACATTCAATTAAGCTAGACTCACTCATTCAATTTGAATGACCTCCTTAGGAATTCTGTTTTCTTTGTCATTCATGCTTGCAGCATGACATTGTATTGTAATTTCTCATTCTTGTGTGAATATACAGTGCGGCTACTCATTCTGTAGCCCTTTTTCACCATTTTCATGAATTATTGTCATTAATCTATTGATGAGACTATGTTTAGTCCCTAGATCACTGTGTAAATTTAATATGGTATCAAAGCTCACAGCGGGACGAAGCTCTATCTCTCAAACATAGCTTTTTGACAAATTTCTGCATGAAAATTGAGCAATAGCTCAAAAATCCAGCACTGCACCAGAAGCCAAGGCTTACCACTTAATACCCCAAGTAAAGAACTTGTTGATCAAGCTTTCTTGAAAGACTATGCTGGGTGTGATGAAAGCCTAAAATGTGCAGCTTGTCCGACCTGACATTGTCCTCTTTGTTGTGATTTTCAGGTTTTCTACAGGTGAAGCATTCACTCTAGCAGATCCAAATGGACTCCTCAGTAGATATTTTGACTCCATACAATTTCCACTCATGGAAAGGAGACATGGAGATTCAGCTGTGATCCAGAGGACTCTATAGAGTCACCTGAGCCTAGCATTACTATAGACAAATCAAGATTCTTGAACAAGAAGGATGAAGCATTCGGTTTCTTGTGCCTCTCTATTTCCCGAGATCTTCTTTTCCATCTTTCAGGATTGAAGAATCCAAAGGAAATATGGGACAAATTGGAAACCCTATATGGAAAGAAATATGACTTGAGATTTTACCAACTCAAAAATGAATTAATGTCTCTCCGGCCTTCCAACTTCGAGACATTGAATGACTTTTTCACAAAGTTCAAGTACACTGTCTTACTCTTGAAGCAATGCAAAGTGGAGAAGGCAGATGATCAGCTCATCCTCGCCATAATATCCAAACTTGGAGCTGATTATTTAGTTTTTGTCTCTACATTCTGTGTGGGGAATCTCACAACCCCTGGATGTAAGATTCCTACACTCAATGCCTTCATTGAGTCCCCAACAAGTGAACATGATAAGCTTGTCTAGATGGGGATCATCAGATCCTCCCATGATCAAGCCCTCCATGTCTTGGGGCCCAAATATCTAAAGGGTAAAGGAAAGCAGCAGAAGAACACAAAAACTAAATTCGATGCTCCTAAGCCTAGAGTTAAAAACCAACAGCATGATGAGTCTTCTGGCTCAAGGAAGAACAAAGGAAAAGGGCACCATGGAAAGGAAAAAGTCAAGTGTTCATACTGCGGGAAGGGATTACACCCTAAAAATGCCTAAATGAAGAAGAAGCTTGATGAAGCTACCTCTCTCCTTGAGAGAAATCACATCAATATTTCGGAAAGCTTTCAGAGGAGAGATCGGCAAGATTGGGAACCACAACATGAAAAAGGTCATGCCCTCATGGCAAGCACTTTGAAGTCCAAAGCACTCTTGATTGATTCTGGATCTTCGAACCACATGATGGCTAAAAGAGACTCATTTTCATCCTTAGAGACTGGAAAATCCATCCCCGTCCACATGGGAGATGACTCCACCATCATTTCAGAAGGACAAGGTACGGTTGATCTTGAGAATGGCTATTTTTCAAATGTTTTGTATGTACCATATATGGAATCAAATCTCCTTATTGTCTATTAGATGACACATACTGGAGTGCCTAAGAGAGTTTATTTCAACCCAAATTATGTTCAGATAACCAATCTTGCATACGGGAAACTCATTGCTATAGGCCTTGCAAACCATCATGCAAAAGCCTATGAGTTCTCCCACTTTGTGCCAGATGCAAAGCCCACCGCTCTACTAACTCATGGAAATGAGATTAATAGGCTATGGCATGAAAGGTTTGGCCATCTAAATTTCAAATATTTGCACAAATTACAGAAAAAATCCATGGTTGAAGGCCTCCCGGTCATCAAGGAAACCATCGAAAATTGCAAAGGCCATGTGATTGGAAAACACCCTGAGCACAAGTTCGATCGGGGGAAGGCAAACCGAGCTACATGCATATTGGGGCTGATACATTCTGATATCAATGGTCTGATTCCTGTCACATCCATGAATGGATCAAGGTATCTTCTAACTTTTATTGATGATTTTTCAAGGTACACATGGGTCTCCTTTCTCAAAAAGAAGTATAAAGTATGTGAAAAAATTTCTAAATTGAAGGCCTTGATCAAAAATGCCTCTGGGCTTAAGATCAAGATCTTGATATCTGATAATGGTGGGGAGTATGTCAGTAATTATTTGTTGCACATATTCTCCCAAAGTGGTATTCAGGTCCAACATTCAACTCCCTACACTCCCCAGCACAACGGAGTAGCGAAAAGGAAGAATCGGTCTCTCAAGGAGATGACCACCTGTATGTTGGAATCAAAGAAGTTGGCTGCAAATTTGTGGGATGAAGCCATGCATGCTGCAGCATAAATTTAGAACAAGGTTCCACACTCATCCATGAAATGGAATACCCCTTTAGAAGCATACTTCGGACACAAGCTGGATGTGTCGAACCTACGGGTGTTTGGGTCCACTGCATGGACCTGGATTCCACTTGATAAAAGAAGGGATTTGCAACCACAAAGCCTAGAATTTATATTTATTAGGTATCCTAATGAATCAAAAGGTTTCAAGCTGCTGGATATCAAAAAAAAATATATCATCATCGAGAGAAGTGTCAAGTTCGATGAGCCTCTTCAGGAAGTGGAACTAGTGAAGGAAAAAATTGATGAATTTCCTACCTATTCTACTGAATATTTGGAGGATGAAATTGGGGGTGATGACCCTGATTTAGATCCTCTAATTTATTATATCAGTGTGCAGAAATCATCATATTTTGAATCAGAATGTAAAGTGCAAAATCATCTTCCAACATGGGCCCGACAGACACTCTCCTCCGCGGGAGATAACATTGGAAATCCGGATGATCCAAGGAGAACCCGGTCTGATTTCCAAAGAGCAGGTATTGCACTCTCTTGTCCTGATAATTTGCTATTTGAAAATTTATATTTGATGATTGGTTCAGACCCAAAATCCTACTATCATTCTTGGAAGGATCCGAGATGGCAAGTTGCCATGGATGAGGAAATGAATTCTCTTCAGAAAAACACTACTTGGGAGCTAGTTTCTCTTCCTTCAGGAAGGAAATTGGTTCAATGCAAGTGGGTGTTTTGGACCAAGGTTCCTGCTGATGGAAGCACCTAAAAATATAAGGCAAGGCTGGTGGCAAAAAATTTCTCTCAGGTCCAAGGAGTGAACTACCATGAGACCTTTGCACCGGTTGCAAAAATGGACTCCATCCGCCTAGTTTTGGCAATTTCAACATCTAAGAACTGGGAAGTGCATCATATGGATGTTAAGTCAGCCTTTATACATGGAGATATTCATGAGGAGATATACATGAAGCATCCTGATGGCTACATCACTGATCCATATTTGGTTTGCAAACTAAAGAAGTCACTATACGGGTTAAAACAGGCCCCAAGAGAGTGGTATTCCAAGATGGATGCCTTCCTTCTCTCGCAAAACTTCCAAAGGTGTAGATCAGATCCAAATGTGTATTTACAGAAATATAATATTAATTTGATAATTATTCTTTTATATTTTGATGACTTACTGATCACAGGTAGCAGTTGCTTCCATTTAATCCATCAAAACTGCTCTCCACAATGCCTTTGAAATGAGTGATTTGGGGCTCCTAAAACAATTTTTGAGGCTCGAAATTGAGCAAAATTCTGATGCGATTATGGTCACTCAGTAAAATAAATTTCAGACCTGTTAGTCAAGTTTAACATGGCTGGATGTAGGCCTGCACCATTCCCTTTCCTTTCAAGGATCAGCCTTGAAGAAGGAAAAAACACACCTCCCATGGATTGCACTATCTATCGACAGCTGATTGGTAGCTTGTTGTACTTGACACATTCTCGACCTCATATATGTAATTCCATGAATGTTGTATCAATATAAATGCATCAGCATCATGATATTCATTGGAAGGCATCCAAGAGAAACATCCAGTATATTCAGGGAACTAGGACCTATGGCATTCACTATGATGCAGACTCCGAGCTAGAGTTGGTTGGATACACAGATTTCGATTGGGAAGGTGATTCTATTGATTGGAAGTCTACTTCCGGATATGTATTCATGTTTGGTGGTGGCCCCATTTGTTGTTCTATCAAAAAGTAGGCTGCCATAGCACTATTTTCAACAGAGGCTGAGTATCGAGGAGCGGTGAATGCTTGCATCCAAGCAGTTTGGTTGCAAGGCATTCTTTCATATTTTGATCTTGGTAGTACTTTGTACACTACCCTCTTTTGTGACAATCAAAGTGCTATTAAGATATCCACAAATCCAGTTACCAGGAAGAGGACCAAGCATGTAGAGATCCATATGCATTATATCAGGGAGCTAGTGCATGACAGGACCATCATTCTGCAATACTGCCCAACTGATGAGCAAATTGTAGACATTTTCACCAAGAGATTTTCAGAAAATAAGTTCACTTACCTCCGTTCACTATTGGGGGTGAGTTCATCAGGGTGATTCAGACTAATTTCAATGTTCAGCTTGAGGGGGGGGGTTTCCCACTGGGTTTTCCCTCTTTTCCTCACTTAGTTTGTTTTTGAGCATTGTTTCAGTTTCAACATTGTACAGGGTGACCTATGGCCTTAGTTTCCAGGGCCCTAGAATTTTTATGCATTTATGTTTTCTAACTCCTCCTGAGTATAGCTTAAGGGGGGGTGTTGGATACATTTACCACCTTACACACTCATTTTGGTCCATTTGTCCTAGTTAAACCACTATCCTAAGTATTATTGACCTAATTGACATTAGTGGAGCATTAAATGACATCAGCTAGATCACACCCACACCTACCTTCAGTCAAGGAGGCTAACTTAGCCTTCTCCTACATTCAAGGAGGCTAACTGGAGCACTCTGGGGGTGATCTGAGTGTCATTAATGCACTTTATTCCTAACTGATGGTTACAATCAGTTAAATAGGGAAATGAAGGCACTTCCCTTCATTAAATTGATTATTTAATGATTATTTAATGAACTGGAGTCAACAGGGGTGCCTCCAACCACTTCTGATCTTCAGTTACACTTCAGTTAACCTCATCGAGGTTCATTGGAGTCATTGAAGTGGTACCACTTGATGGTTGGCTTGTTGTGACATGTGTCTGATCTCTTTTAGTTAAGACTTAGTCATTTATTGCACTATGACTTCAGTTAGGGCTCAGTTGAGTCAATTAGGGTTTTGATCAGTGGTTAAATTGAGTGTTAACTGTGGCTTACATTCAATTAAGCTAGACTCACTCATTCAATTCGAATGACCTCCTTAGGAATTCGATTTGCTTTGTCATTCATGCTTTCAGCATGGCATTGTATTGTAATTTCTTATTCTTGTGTGAATATATAGTGCGGATACTCATTCTATAGCCCTTTTTCACCATTTGAATTATTTTCATTAATCTATTGATGAGACCGTGTTTAGTCCCTAGATCACTATGCAAGTTTAATAGTTAGTTTCAAACTGGAAGAGAAGCTCCATGGTTCAGCAAAATTCAATTCCTGGAAGGCTAGGTTTACAGCCATTCTGGATGAGAATGACTTGGATGACATTGTTCTTAATGTCATAGAAGAGCCACCTACAAATAATGGTAGGCTTGCTTACAAGAGGAAGCAAGGTAAGGCTAGAAGAGTCATCTATGATTCTATCAAAGAATAATTGATGCCTAACATCACACAGCCTTGAAGACTGCTAAAGAATGCTATGATATGTTCATAAACCACTATGAAAAGAAGCCTCCCAGTCAAAAGAGAGTCTTGAAGAAGAGGCTATGAACTTTGAAGCTGAGCGAAGATGAAAGTGTTGGTTCCTTCTTCACCAAGATCAAACAGGTAAGGGATCAACTCCTTGCTATTGGTGTTACTATTGATGATGATGATCTTATGCAAACTGTAGTTGACGGTCTCCCAAGCTCTTGAGAAACCTTCATGGAAGCCGTCTGTGGATGAGAAAATCATCCAACCTTTGAAAGGATTTGGAATGATTGCATACAAGAAGAAGCAAGGAACACTAACAAGGTAATCAAGCAGGATAACCTTGCACTTGCAGCAAAGACCAAAAGGTTCAAGAAACCTTCTTCTCAACAAAATAAAGGGAAGAAACCTCGGGGTAAGTTTTCTGACATGTCTAAGATTGAATGTTATACTTGTCACAAGTTTGGACATTATGATAGAGACTACAGGCAGAACAAGAATAAACCCAAGAGAAGGCTTCAGGAATCTGCTGTAGAAGCAGAGGAAGAAGAAGATGAAGAACCAAAGAAGAAGAAGAAAACCAAGGCTAATAAAACTGGTGAGCCTCGAAGAGAGTACTATTTGATTTCTACTCTAAATGGTTCTTTCTCAGCTTGCTCCACTTCCTAGTTGGTGGAAAGTGGTGCCTTCAGACACATGACAAGTAACCATGGTACCCTTACCAATTACAGAAAGAAAAAGTTCACTACTCAGGTAGAACTTGGAGATGAATCCACTTACAAGATTGAAGGATTTGGATCAACTTCACTTCAACTTGACTCAAGAATGTTACTTCATATTGATGATATTATTTATGTTCCTAGTTTAAAGAAAAATCTCTTATCTGTTGCTATTTTAGAAGACAAGGGCCGCAGAGTCCTCTTTATGGACAAGAAGGTCTCTTTATGGGTAAAAGGATCAGATATAGACTCAACAATACATACTGGGGTTCAAGAGGGAGATCTCTACAAGGCTTCAAAAGTTTCCACTCATGCTTTGGTAAATCACTCAGTTAATCCTTGTGAACTTTGACATAGAAGGTTTGGACACCTTCACTACACATCTCTCCCAAGAATACAGAAGATGGTTACAGGTATGCCAGAAGTTTCTTTAAAGCATGAAGGAAATTGCAAAGGATGTGCTCTAGGTAAGAACACTAAGAAATCATTTCCCAGAAGCAAGAGTAGATCTAAAGGCATTTTGGATTTGATTCATTCTGACATTTGTCGGCCCATGTATTCACCCTCCTTGAGTGGGTGTTTATAGTATGTCTTGTTTATTGATGACTACACTCGGAAGTCTTGGATTTACTCCCTTAAGGACAAGAGTGAAACCTTTGACAGGCTCAAAGAGTTCAAGACACTAATTGAAAATCACACTAGAAGGCACATCTGTATCTTGAGATCAAATAACGGAGGTGAGTATGAATCTAATGAGTTTGATGATTTTTGTCAAGAAGAAGGAATCAAGAAAGATCTGACAATTCCTTACAACCCCCATCAAAATGGGGTTGCAGAAAGGAAGAATAAAATGATCTGTGAGGCTGCTAAAGCCATGATCACTGATCTAGATATTCGTTTTTCTTTATGGCTTGAAGCTACCGGAACTACAGTATACATTCAAAATAGAAGCCCACATGTATCTTGGGTGAGAAGACTCCTGAAGAAGTCTTTACCAAGAAGAAACCTGCAGTTGATCACATGAGGATATTCGGTACCCCTGTGTATGTTCATGTGCCAAAAGAAAAGAGCACTAAGCTAGATCCCTCCTGTAAGAAAGGCATATTTGTTGGGTATAGTGATTTCTCAAAGGATTATCGAGTATATATACCTGGACAGAGACACATTGAGGTCAGCAGAGATGTGATCTTGCATGAGGAAGCGGTGTTCCATAAAACACTAGAGCTTTCATTGGAAGATACATTTGCTCCACTTGAGTTTCCAAATTCAAAAATTCAGAGGGAGGAAGAGGAATTTGATCAGATGTTCTTGAGAACATTGAATGTCATAACCCCAAAATTTCATAAAAATTTAAAATTTTTAAAGTGACATAAAATGTCTGATATCGCAGTTTAGTAACTACTAGAGGTTAGTGAAAAAATGAAACAGTTTAACAATTTGTAATGATTAGTTTCAAATACAGAAAAACTAATACAACTTTACTTTCTATAAAAAATGACTTGCATTTAGTTGTTGTTAGCTTACTGATGATTTACTTTTTATCAAGAAGGTGAGAAACCATGTTTGAAGTTTGGGGCTTACTTAGCATTCTTCCAACTCAAAAGGATTGTTGTTTCTTACAGGTTCAGCAGGTAAGCGTATGATCAAGTAGGATTTTATTTTCAACTAAGTCAAGATGTACTTATTAAGCATGATAAGATGCTAGTAGAAAAATTTATTAATAAATGCAATACTCCAATGAGGTAAAGTAATTTCCTTCACTATTTTGGATATGTGTCAGTATTTATATTTAAGCCATAAAATATATTATTCTTAACATACTTAATTCCATTTTACAAGAATGAGTTCTGCCAAGGTTTCTCTTTGTCGTAAGGATGATAATACCTAGTTAGTTATAGATTCATATAGTGAGCATAGAGCTCATGATATTGACATAATATTACCTTTTTAGTATCATGATCTTGTTGTTATTGTAATGTTTTAAAACTCAAGTGCATTACTCTTTGTGTATGGACATAATCTTATATTTTTCAAAGATGAAGTTTACCATGAGTTGTTAGTTTTGTTAAGAGAAACTCATGCATTGAGGTTTGTCTTCAATCTCTTTGAAGACTCATTCATTTATCAGCATCGAGTTTTATGTGAAAAGTTTAGAGATATTGGTTTATGAAAGATATTGTAATTACAACATAACCCTTCTCTAATTCTCCCTTACTAGTCGTGAACAATACCAACATGTTTGAATTGTTTACAAATGCAATTATCTTCTTACATAGCTACTGGACAAGCTGTGTACATAGTATTTGGTTTGTAACCATAATGAAAATGTTCTTGTAATGTTATCATACTATACTGAGTTACAGTTTATAATACTAGGCCATAACAAAAATACTATGTATAACATAAGGTAGTTTCACTACCTAAAAACTACTATCATAAAGTCGAACTAAATGTAGAACATTACAAGTGTTGTTCCTATAGTATCCTAAATTCCAAAGCATGGTCTATCAAAAAGCATGATTGACATAGTAAGAAATGATATAAATTTATCCAAATGATCGATGGAAAAGTAAACATGAAGAGCAATCATAAGTAACATTATATTAGGGTTGACTCTTTGTAAATGTATTATTGGCAAAGGATATGCACCTTTCTACTATAGTCGATGGCATGATTTGAAATAATTGGAAATAATATAATTCATTTTCGATGTGCAGTGTTTGACTATTGAAAACTACCCACTCTTGGTGATATTTCTAGAAGGGAACGTGCATAAGTCTCCACCATGCATTGGTTGACTTATAACACATCAAAACCCTACTCTCTTGCATTTTTCTTCGAGGGTTTGTGTCCTCCAAGCTGCGCTGTGAAAACTCTTTACGGCCATGAGAGGCTTGCTCCTTCCTCGTTTGTTGGTTTTGTAGTTTGCAATACTATGCTACATTACTGTGCAAGTGTTTAAGGGGTTCATGGTCTATGTGTTCAATTTATTTTGTGAATTTAGAAACACAGTGTGCATGGTTTTTAAATTCCTCACTTGGATCGAAGCCTGTAAAAGGATTTCACCCTTGTATCTGTTCTTTCTTTACCTTGGCATCGTAAATCTTGAGTGTTGTATCCTTGCTACCTCTATCATAGGGTTGGCATGAGGGTTTGTTTGCTTCTCGATGACTATTCTTTCTCCACTTCAAGTACTTTTACTCCCAGGTAAACACTTAACATTGCTCGCCTTCCTTTTGTAAATTTAATTACTAAGTTCTAGGATTTTAATAAATCATTACTTCAATTTTTTAATATCATTTGGTTTAAACTTGCAGGCTACGGTGACAGCTCTAGACATGGATGGAAAACAGGCATGTCCTTCAGTTACCTCTATGGGATTTAAAACTAGTAAGCCTCGGTCTCGTCGTGGGTTCTCCTGACTTGTGAAATGGGTTGGTTGAAGGTTCCTATGATGGGAATCCTGGCTACGAACTCTCTGCTAGTCATGATATTTATTTGTTGTTTATAAACAATGTTTTTTTTTTTAACCCTGTTGATACATTGCTGGGTTAAACAAGCTTTTAAAGTTGTGATGTAAGTGTTGTTTTGGTTAATACTATTCAGCCTTACGGCCTACAGTTGTAATATTGTGTTAAGTTAATAAAAACTCCTCTGTGCTTAAAGTTATGTGGTTTCTGTCTCGTTTACTTCGGTTTTTCTATTTGATCTTTAAGAAGATGAAACTGTGGAAAGGGTTTTCCCTAATATGTTGGTAATGTAATTTATTGTTAATATTAAATATTTATGTATATTTGGTTTAAGAATGAAGACTGTCAAACAGTTTAGATGTAAAATTTGTGGGGTTTTTAATCTTTCAGTCCGTAATGTAAACTAGTTATAGTTTAATACAAAGACTTTTGTGTAATTGGTTTTCTTAATAGAAAGGGTTTCGACCCTTGAATTCTTACAGGCTGTAAGCCTACCTGGATTTGAGATTTATATTGTACATGGTTTATAATTACTAGTGTAATTTGTTCGTTATTTACCTGTATATTTTATTCATTACTACTGTGTAAAGTATAAATTATTTTGAGCTCTGTTTTAGAAGATAATGGTAATTTCTAGATCTTGGTTAAAGGAAATAATATAAACCCTATAGTGTTATGAAATTCTTGTTTCTACTTATAGAGTTTTTGACCCTATTTTTCAAATAGAAAATAAGAATGATGAGATAAACTTACAGTTAAAGCTTTGATACTACTTTTAAGAAAACAAAAATAGAAAATCCTGCATAAATTTTATAGTCTCTTACCTCTAAATTATAGTTAAGAAATACTTAAGGTTTTCGTTGCATGTCAGTAATTAATAAACAAAGATTATAAAAGAATCCTTTGATTCTGGTTGTAACACACTAGTCTGTAATGATAATGTTTATAAACAGTTTTACTAGTTTCTTTTCTTTTACATATTTTCTTAAATATTAGTTTTCTTACCTTACTTTTATTAACTATGATATTTATATTTTTATCAGTTAATTAATACTAAAATATTTATAATATTTACTGCTTCTTTTAAACGTATTTCTTTTATGTAGTTAGTTACAATAAATTAAAGCAGCCAATACATAACACTGATATTTAGTATAAATTATAAACTTTGAAGTAAATTCTATCCACTATTCATAATCAAATAAAAGAATCCTATCTATTGTTTATATTCCAAATAAAAGAATCATTTCATTTATCTAAGAAAGCCAACTGTGCTAGAGTACAACCTGAGTTCAGGTGTGGAAAAACACAGATTGAAAATTTAATTTCTATCTGCTTCAGTAAATACATACTCATTCCCATTTATTCTATAATCTATAATTTTACTGAATCTAACATGTCACCGTTATCTTTCATTCATAAACCCTAAACATTTAACATGCATGTAATAGATAAACTAAGATTTACTTAACTAAGACAGTAAAAGTAAAATAGAACCTATTGAGGACAAGACGACAATAGCTTAAGGAGGTCGTTTCTCCCTACCAATATCCTGGAGAGCGCTCAAACAATGCTTCCTCAAGACCCCCGAGCCTGTTCTTGGTCTTCTTGGATGAGAACTAGGTAGAGAATGCAACTATTAAAACCTCTGTCACCTGACTGGTTCAATTACCTCAGTAATAACAATCTGCTCTCAGTAGTATGATCTTCAGCTTAAAAGCTGCAACTAGATCAATCTCGGTAGTTATCCCCTCAAACACATCCCAGAATCCCCTCCATTGAATTTCTCTTGAGTAAATTCATTCACCCTAAATGATCACTTCTCTAGAATGAGTAGCCTCAACTCTCTTCAATGGAAAATTTTATAGATATGCCTAGGTCTTCTGGGTTAGTTTTCATTAAATGAGCCACTTGCTCTTATTCCACTTTCTTGGGGAATCCTGACCACAAATATAGGGAAGTTGCCACCTGCAATAGTTGGAAGTAGTTTGAGGATGTTGCCACGTGTCAGTTTGCTCTCCACCCAGTCTCCTCCACCAATTGACCAGCAAACACACTTTCAACAGCTCTCCTAAGCTGTTGTCTCCTCATTTATTTATTTATAAATAAAATATTCTGAATTTACATTAAATATTCTTGACCCCACTAGGTCATCAATTACAACTTAGCATAAAATTTAACACAATGTTCCTTAGATAATATAAAATTGTTTTTGCAAATTGGGGCATGTGACATACACACCCCCTTAAATTATAACATCATCCTCGATGCTATTTATTCCTCGTCCTCAGAGTTCCCTTGAAATAGAATTGGATATGCATCCCTCATATGACTTTCCAATTCCCAGGTGGCTTCCTCTGGGCTAAGGTGCTTCCATTTCACCTTCACTTGACCAATGGTGCAGTTCTGAAGTGTGATCTCCCTCTACTCGAGGATACAGTCTGGTTTCACCAGAAAATATCCTTCAGGTTCCACCTATACATCATTCCAGTTAATAACATGAGTAGCATCATGTACATATTTCTTTAATACAGAAATGTGAAAAACATTGTGAACTCTTAAATTCGGTGGTAAAGCTAACTAATAGGCTAGTTGTGTGATCCTGAACAGTATTTCAAAAGGACCACAATAATGAGGTGCTAGTTTGGCACAACTACCCAACCTCAGAGAACTCTTTTTGGGTCTCACCTTAATGAAAACATGTTCACCTACCTGGAACTCTTTTAGAGTTGTTTTAAGGTCTACTTGAATTTTCTGTCGAGCTTGCACAATTTTCAGATTACCTTGTACCTGCTTTACAATTTCTTCCATTTCTTTCAATAATTCAGGTCGTAATACTAACCCATCCAACAAATTACTCCAAGAGATGGGAGTGTTACATTTTCTTCCATACAAAATTTCGAAAGGACTATATCTAGTTGAAGCTTGATAATTATTATTATAAGCGAATTCTACCAAGTGTAAATAATCTTCCCATTTACCTGGCTATTCTTTTACATACATTCTTAGTAAATCTTCTAGTACTTGATTTACTCTTTCAGTCTTTCCATCAGTTTGAGGATGGAATGAGGTATTAAAATTTAACATAGTATTTAATCCTTTAAACAGAGATCTCCAAAAGTTACCTGTAAATCTAGGGTCTGGATCTGCAATTATAACCTTTGGTATTCCATGCAGTCAGAAAATTTTCTTTAAAAAGATATCAGCTATGTTTGCAGCTTTATAAGTAATTTTTACAGGTATAAAATGGGCTTCTTTACTCAATTTATCAACCACTACCATTATGGAAAAATTTATGTTCTAATTTTTAGGCAGTCCAGTAATAAAATCAAGACTGATTATCTCCCATTTCCAACTAGGAATGGGAAAAGGCTAAAGTAATCCAGCTAGATGCTAATGTTCAGTTTTTACTTGCTGACATTCAAAGCATTTAGCAATATATTATTCCAATTCAGTCTTTATGTTTGGCCAAAAATATTATTTTCTTAGCATGGTTATAGTTTTCTGATAACCCGGATGGCCTGAGTAAGGAGTTTTATGGATTTCATCTAAAATTAATAACTTAACCTTAGGTATGTTAGGTACATATATTCTTTTTTTATACAGTAAAAATCTTTTTTCATTAAAGTTGTACCCTGTACTTAGACTTTCTATTAGATTTTCTTTTGCTTTTGCTTGTAACTTTAGGTAATTTTCATCTTGTTCTATCCCTGCTTTAAGTTGTTCTTCCAAATCTGTTGTATAAGTGTTGATAGCTGCTGTAAAATTCAGCTTTGCATTTCTACTTAATGCATCAGCAACTTTATTTTCTTTCCATTTAATGTGTTGAATTGTGAAATCATATTCACTTAGAAAATCTAGCCACCTAGCTTGTCTAGCATTCAGGTTAGGTTGATCTAACAGATATTTTAATCCCTTATTATCTGTCATTAAAATAAATTTTCTTCCAATTAAATGATGACACCACATCTTTAAAGCATGTATGACAGCAGCTAATTCCAAGTCATAGGTTGCAAAATTATTTTCATGAATTTTCAATTTCCTAGACTCATAAGCAATAACATGTCCTTCTTGAGTCAATACTCTGCCTAAACCGTCATTGCAGGCATAATTACATATTATAAAATCTTTATTTGGATCAGATATTCTTAAAATTGGTGCACTGGTTAATAAGGTTTTTAACTTTCTAAAACTATCCTCACACTTCTGATTCCAATCAAATTTCTTTCCCGTTTTCTGCAAAGAGGTTATCAGATTTGTGATTCTCAAAAACCCTTCGATGAACCTCCGGTAATAACTGGTAATCCCCATAAATGATCGGACATCAGTTACGTCTTTTGAAATTGGCCAATCTTCGATTGCCTTTATGTTTTTGGGATCCACTGAAATTCCTTCTTTAGTCACCAGGTGACCTACGTACTAGATTTTATCTTTAAAGAAGTCACATTTACTAAACCTTGCAAAGAGTTGATGATCTCGCAACTCTTGCAAGACAATTTTTAAATGTTCTTTATGTTCTTCTTCAAATTTCGAATAAATTACTATGTCGTCAATAAACACGACCACAAATTTATCCATATATTTATGCATTACATTATTCATTAGACACATAAAAACAGTTGGAGCATTAGTAAGCCCGAATGGCATGACAACAAACTCGTAATGTCCATATCGAGTCCTAAAAGTTGTTTTAAAGATGTCTTCATCTTTAATTCTAACTTGGTGATGTCCAAACCGTAAATCAAATTTCAAGAATACCGTGGCTCCACGTAGTTGATCAAACAGATCATCTATGCGAGGTAGTGGGTATCTGTTCTTGATAGTCATATTATTCAATTGACAATAATCTATGCAGAGTCGTAGAGTTCCATCATTTTTCTTAACAAAGATGACAAGTGCCCCCAAGGAGACACACTGGGTCGAATATAATTCTTGTCAGTAAGTTCTTTTAATTGTGACTTAAGTTCATTAAGTTCAAGTATATTCATCCAATAAGGGGCCTTTGAGCTAGGCATTGCACCAGGTACTAGCTCAATGGTAAAATCTAGTTCCCTTTTTAGAGGTAGTCTCGAAATTTCTTCCGGAAATGCATCTACATACTCCTTCAAAATTGGTATATCCTCAAATTTTAATTTATCTATGTTGTTTATATTTTCCTCATTGGTTACTGTTACTGCATAAGCCTTACAAGCTTTCCTAATAGCTCTCTTAAGTTGCAGAGCAGAAATCTGCCTTATGGTTGTTTTCCTAGGGATTCCCTTTACGCTTATTAGTTTTCCATCATTATTTATACAAGTAAAGGTTTTATCATAGTAATTTAATACCACCCTATGCTGCTCTAACCAATCCAATACCAATTAGAATGTCGCATGAACCTAGAGGTAGTACATTAAGCTTAACAAAAGTTTCAAATTGATCCATAGTTACTGCACAATTCTTTACAAAACTAGTTACCTTTCTCTTTGCACCCATAGCTAACTGAACTAACCAAGAAAGTGCAAACTTTTCAATAGGCAATTTACACTTTTCTACCAAGTTAGGAGAAATATAGATTAAACTAGCTCCTTGATCAATTAAAATAGCTATGGGTGTTTGATTTATCTTACCTTCTACTTCCACCATGGAAGTTTGATAGTCTGCTTGCTGATTCTCCAAAGCTGCATTGATCCTGGGCATAGTCCTTGCTAAATCTCCAATAGTTATGTCCTCCTGTATTGTATGGATATTGCTGACAATCTTTTTCCAATTGGGACAGACTGAGGCATAATGTGGACCATTGGATTCCCAACACTTTACGGGTTCTTTTCATTCAAAGTTCTTTGTGTAATTACTGTGATTATTAGCAGGCTCTTTATTTTTTTGATTGTTCTGTGAATTATTCTTATTCCCCTGGAAATTCTTATTATTAGAAAAATTTCTGGCATTATTATTTTTAGAATTCCGATTAGGCACAAACTCTTTCTTCTTTTTATCATATTTATTATTCTTTTTGGCCTTCCAGTTGGCCATACTCTCCTTTTTCCAATTATGTTCATAACAGAAATTTGCTTTCCTCATAGCTTCTTCCAGGGTTTTTGGATTGTCATACTCAATCCTATCATTTATGTGATAAGGTAAACAGCTGAGAAATCATTGTACCTTCGGTTTTTCATCCACAAGGTATTGCACATACCTAAGCAGACTTAAAAACTTACATTTCATATCTTTCATAGTCATTGTACCCAATTTTAGCTCATAGAATTATTTAGCCCTTTCTTCATAGTACTGTTCAGATAAAAATTTATTTTTAAAGTATTTCTTGAATGTACTCCAATTTATGTTCTTCTCTTTTATACCTTTCACTCTCTTTAAATCTTGCCACCATATATCAGCTTTCCCTGTGAGATTATAGATAGCCATCCTAGCCTCTAATTGGTTAGAATAGTTATAAATATGGAAGTACTTATTCATCCTAGATAACCAGGATTTCACTTCCTCCCACTTTTCAATTTCTCCATTAAATGTTGGCAGCTTGATCTTCTTAAACTCTCTAGAAATTTCTTCATAAGCTTAATGTTTTCTTTTCCTGGTATGGTGGTTATCCTCACTACTATCACTAGTATAATGAGAATTATGTTGATCACCAAATACTTCGAAAGATGAGCTACTTTCATTTTTAGTCTGTTTAGTCTTTTTATACTTACGTTGGTAACTTATATCTTTCAAATCAATTCTTTTACCCCTTCACTCAGTATGAAATATTTTTATTAAGATCTGATTAAGCTCCTCCTGAGCTCTCAGAATCCTCTCATTTTCTTTTTTAATAGATTCCATTTCAAATTTTAATTCTTTTACTATTTGTAAAAGTTCTGAGGAATTAATGGTTATTTCTTCTTGTATAGGTTCTCTTTGTAAATTATCTTGTTCAATATAGGGAGATTCCTCTTCCACATATTCCTCCAATCTTTCCATATTTGTTGTTAAACTCATAAACAAATTTCTCTGATGATAACATTAAAAGAAAACAACATCAGCAAAATTATTTAAATTCACTGTTCTATATAAGCAAGTTGAGCTTCATCAAGGCCTAGTGTTTGAACCTTGTGCTCTGATACCACATGTCATAACCCCAAAATTTCATAAAAATTTAAAATTTTTAAAGTGACATAAAATGTCTGAAATCGCATTTTAGTAACTGCTAGCGGTTAGCGAAAAAAATGAAACAGTTTAACAGTTTGTAATTATTAGTTTCAAATATAGAAAAACTAATACAACTTTACTTTCTATAAAAAAATGACTTGCATTTAGTTGCTCTTAGTTGTACTGTTGATTTAATTTTTGTCAAGAAGGTGAGAAACCATGTTTGAAGTTTGGGGCTTACTTAGCATTCTACTAACTCAAAAGGATTGCTGGTTCCTACAGGTTCAACAAGTAAGTGTATGATCAAGTAGGAGTTTATTTTGAACTAAGTCAAGATGTATTTCTTAAGCATGATAGATGCTAGTAGATAAATTGATTAATAAATGCAATACTCCGATGAGGTAAAGTAATTTCTTTCACTGTTTTGGATATGTGTCAGTATTTATATTTAAGCCATAAAAGCTATTATTCTTAACATACTTAATTCCATTTTACAAGAATGAGTTCTGCCAAGGTTCCTTTCTGTCGTAAGGATTATAATACCTAGTTAGTTATAGATTCATATAGTGAGCATAGAGCTCATGATCTTGACATAAGATTACCTTTTTAGTATCATGATCTTGTTGCTATTGTAATGTTTTAAAACTCAAGTGCATTACTCTTTATGTATGGACATAATCTTCTATTTTTCAAAGATAAAGTTTACCATGAGTTGCTAGTTTTGTTAAGAGAAACTCGTGCATTGAGGTTTGTCTTTAGTCTCTTTGAAGACTCTTTCATTTATCAGCATCGAGTTTTATGTGAGAAGTTTAGAGCTATTGGTTTATGAAAGATATTTTAATTACAACATAACCCTACTCTAATTCTCCCTTACTAGTCATGAACAATACCTTCATGTTTGAATTGTTTACAAATGCGATTATCTTCTTATAGAGCTAGGGGACAAGCTGTGTACATAGTATTTGGTTTGTAAACATAATGCAAATGTTCTTGTAATGTTATTATACAATAATGAGTTACGGTTTATAATACTAGGCCATAACAAAAATATTATGTATAACATAATGTAGTTTCACTACCTAAAAAGTACTATCATAAGGTCAAACTAAATGTAGAACATTACGAGTGTTGTTCCTATAGTATCCTAAATTCCAAAGCATGGTCTACCAAAAAGCATGATTGACATAGTAAGCAATGATATAAATTTATCCAAATGATTGATGGCAAAGTAAACATGAAGAGCAATCATAAGTAACGTTATATTATTGTTAACTCTTTGTAATTTTATTATTGGCAAAGGATATGCACCTTTCTACTATAGTCGATGGCATGATTTGAAATAATTGGCAATAATATAATTCATTTTCGATGTGCAGTGTGGAAAACGACCCAATCTTGGTGATATTTCTAGAAGGGCACATGGATAAGTCTCCACCATGCATTGGTTGACTTATATCACATTGAAACCCTACTCTCTTGCATTTTTCTTTGAGGGTTTGTGTCCTGCAAGTTGCGCTGTGAAAACTCTTTATGGCCATGAGAGGCTTGCTTCTTCCTCATTTGTTGGTTTCGTGGTCTGCAATACTATGCTACATTATTGTGCAAGTGTTTAAGGGGTTTGTGGTCTGTGCGTTCAGTTTCTTTTGTGAATTTAGAAACACAGTGTGCGTGGTTTTTAAATTCCTCGCTTGGCTTGAAGCCTGTAAAAGGATTTCACCCTTGTATCTATTCTTTCTTTATCTTGGCATCGTAAATCTTGAGTGTTGTATCCTTGCTGCCTCTATCACAGGGTTGGCATGAGGGTTTGCTTTCTTCTCGATGACTGTTGTTTCTCCGCTTCAAGTAATTTTACTCCCAGGTAAACACTTAACACTGCTCGCCTTCCTTTTGTAAATTTAATTACTAAGTTGTAGGATTTTAATAAATCATTACTTCGATTTTTTAATATCATTTGGTTTAAACTTGCAGGCTACGCTGACAACTCCAGACTTGGATGAAAAACAGGCTCGTCCTTCAGTTACCTTTATGGGATTTCAAACCGGTAAGCCCCAGTCTCGTCGTGGTTTCTCCCTGCTTGTGAAATGGGTTGGTTGAAGGTTCCCGTGATTGGAATCCTAGCTGCAAACTCTCTGCTAGTTATGATATTTACTTTGTTTTTTATAAACCATGCTTTTGTTTTTAAACTTTGTCGATACATTGCTGGGTTGCACAAGCTTTTAAAGTTGTGATGTAAGTGTTAATTTGGTGAATATTATTCAGCCTTATGGCCTACAGATGTAATACTGTGTTAAGTTTATAAAAACTCCTCTGTGCTTAAAGTTATGTGGTTTCTGTCTCGTTTACTTCGGTTTTTATATTTGATCTTTAAGAAGATGAAACTGTGGAAAGGGTTTTCCCTAATCTTTCAGTATCGTAATTTAGTGTTAATATTAAATATTTATGTATATTTGGTTTAAGAATGAAGACTGTGAAATAGTCTAGATGTAAATTTTGTCTGGTTTTTACTCTTTCAGTCTGTAATGTAAACTAGTTATAGTCTAATACAAATACTTTTGTGTAATTGATTTTCTTAATAGAAAGTGTTTCGACCCTTGAATTCTTATAGGATGTAAGCCTACCTAGATTTGAGATTTATATTGTACATGGTTTATAATTACTAGTTTAATTTGTTCGTTATTTACCTGTATATTCTATTCATTACTACTCTGTAAATTATAAATTATTTTGAGCTCTGTTTTAGAAGATAATGGTAATTTGTAGAACTTGGTTAAAGGAAATAATATAAACCCTACAGTGTTATGAAATTCTTGTTTCTACTTATAGAGTTTTTTACTCTGTTTTTCAAATAGAAAATAAGAATGATGAGATAAACTTACAATTAAAGTTTTGATACTACTTTTAAGAAAACAAAAATAGAAAATCCCACATAAATTTTACAGTCTCTTACCTCTAAATTATAGTTAAGAAATACTTAGGGTTTTCGTTGGCTGTCAGTAATTAATAAACAAAGATTATAAAAGAATCCTTTGATTCTGGTTGTAACACACTAGTCTATAATGATAATGTTTATAAATAGTTTTACTAGTTTATTTTCTTTTACATATTTTCTTAAATATTAGTTTTCTTACCTTACTTCTGTTAACTATGATATTTATATTTTTATCAGTTAATTAATACTGAAATATTTATAATATTTACTGCTTCTTTTAGACCTATTTCTTTTGTGTAGTTAGTTACAATAAATTAAAGTAGTCAATACATAACACTAATATTTAGTATAAATTATAAACTTTGAAGTAAATTCTATCCACTATTCATAATCAAATAAAAGAATCATATCTACTATTTATATTCCAAATAAAAGAATCATTTCATTTATCTAAGAAATCCAACTGTGCTAGAGTACGACCTGAGTTCAGGTGTGGAAAAACATAGATTGGAAATTTAATTTCTATCTACTTCAGTAAATACATCCTGATTCCCATTTCTTCTATAATCTATAATTTTACTAAATCTAGCATTTCAAAGTTATCTTTCATTCATAACCCTAAACATTTAACATGCATGTAATAGATAAACTAAGATTTACTTAACTAAAACAGTAAAAATAAAATAAAACCTGTTGAGGACAAGATGACAACAGCTTAAGGAGGCCATTCCTTCCTACCAATCTCCTAGAGAGTGCTCAAACAACGCTTCCTCAGGACCCCCGAGCATGTTCCTAGTCTTCTTGGCTAAGAACTGGGTTGAGAATGCAACAGTAAAAACCTCTGACACTTGACTGGTTTAATTACCTCAATAATAAGAATCTGCTCTCAGGAGTATGATCTTCAGCTTAAAATCCACAACTAGATCAATCTCAGCAGTTATCCCCTCAAACACATTCCAGACTCCCCTCCATTGAATTTCTCTTGAGTAAATTCATTCACCCTAAATGATCACTTCTCTAGAATGAGCAACCTCAGCTCTCTTCAATGGGAAATTTTATAGAGATGCCTAGGTCTTCTGGGTCAGTTTTCATTAAATTAGCCACCTGCTCTGATTCCACTTTCTTGGGGAATCATGACCACAAATATAGGGAAGTTGCCACCTGCAACAGTTGGAATTGGTTTGAGGATGCTGTCACATGTCAGTTTGCTCTCCACCTAGTCTCCTTTACCAATTGACCAGTAAACACTCTTTTAACATCTCTCCTAAGCTGTTGTCTCCTCATTTATTTATTTATAAATAAAATATTTTGAATTTACATTAAATATTCTTAACCCCACTGGGTCATCAATTAAAACTTAGCATAAAATTTAACACAATGTTCCTCAAATAATATAAAATTGTTTTTGCAAATTGGGGCACGTGACATTGAAAGTTTGCTAGAATAACTACTTGAAGTTCCTCCTTCCAAAAGGAGACTTGCTTGGTACCGAGAGATAGTACAAGAAGCCGAGAAGCATAAAGCTCCTCTAGGGAATTTCAAAGAAAGCATAAGACCACAAAAGTACTATGGTCTTATGAGTCAACTTAGCAGTACATAACCTTCATCATACGAAGATGCAGTAAGTAAACAGGTATGGGTTGATGCCATGATTGAAGAGTATAATTCAATCATGAAGAATGATGTTTGGGAAGTTGTTCCCAAACATGCAGGAAAGTCAGTAGTGACTTCCATATGGCTTTATAAGATCAAGCATGCTACAAATGGAAGTTTGAAGAAGTATAAATCTATATTCATAGCTCGTGGCTTCACTAAGAAAGAAGGCATTGACTATGATGAGAAATTTGCACCTGTTGCCAAGTACACTACCATCAACCATCATTTCACTTGTTGCAGTTTTTGGATGGAAGTTACATCAGATGGTTGTAAAGAAAGCCTTTCTCAATGGTAAGATTGAGGAAGAAGTTTATATTGAACAACCTAAAGGCTTTGCTACTCATGGGAAGAAGACCCATGTATGCAAACTGAAGAAAATGTTGTATGGGATAAAATAGGCTCCAAGAGTCTGGTATGCCAGGATGGATGGATTTGTCCATAGTTTGGGGTTTTCCAAAAGTACAATTGATTCTAACTTGTACTTTAAAGTTGTTCATAGTCATTTCTTGATACTTGTTCTATATGTAGATGACTTGTTTCTTACAGGTGATGAACAATTGATCAACCAGTGTAATAGGGATCTTACCTCTGAATTCGACATAAAAGATCTTGGATTGATGCATTACTTCCTTGGCTTAGAATTCTGGAAAAATCCAAGTGATATCTTCCTAATGCAAGGAAAGTATGCAGTAGATATCTTGCAGATATTTGGGATGTAGGACTGGAAGTCCATGAGTGGACCAATGACTACCAACTTGACAAAGTTGCAGGATTCAGCCTCTAGTTCACAGAGTGTGGACTCTACTCTATATAGGCAGCTCATTGGATCCTTGATGTATCTTGTGCATACGAGACCAGACATCTGCTACAGAGTGAATGCACTAAGTCAATTCATGTCATATCCAAAGCACATACACTTGATAGCTACTAAACATATACTCAGGTATGTGCAAGGTACTATTACTTATGGGATCAGGTATACTTATAGCAATGGAGTATTGTTATCTGGATATTCAAATTCAGATTGGGATGGAAGTGGAGTTGACCAGAAGAGTACCTCTGGTTATTGTTTCAGTATGGGATCAGCAATGATCTCTTGGTCCAGTAGGAAGCAGGGTTCCATAGTTTAGAGTACAGCTGAGGCAGAATATATTGATGCAAGTGATGCCTACAAGGAAGCAGTTTGGATCAGAAAGTTGTAATCTGATCTGTTCGAGGGAAATCTTGACTCAACAATCATCCATTGCAATAATTAGAGTTGCATAAAGCTTTCAAATAATTCAGTGTTTCACGACAGATCGAAACACATTGAAATGAGGTATCATTTCATCAGAGACCTAGTGCAGAGAGGTGCTCTGAAGTTGCAGTACATTTGCACAGATGAATAGATTGCAGATATCTTGAACAAGCCTCTGACAACATCAAAGTTTGCGTACTTTTGTGACAAGCTTGGTATGGCAGAGAATGCCTCTCTTGCTGAGAGGGAGAGTTGATTTTTCTGAGTAGCATCGAGAGCCCTTCTCCTAGGAGAATGGGACCACCTGTTTTGGGACCATGGTGAAGACTCAACCCAGTCTTGAGTGGCCATTCTGTTGAATGGTAGATATCTAGTCTGGTACCATGATATAGACCCAACTCTACCCTAGGTAGACTCAACATTGTGTTGAGTAGACATCTGGTCCGAGACCACGATGTAGACCAGTCCGGGACTGGTAGACTCAGCTTAGTTTTGAGTAGCCATTCTCTGGGAGAATGAAGACACTGTAAGGCATAGACTAGGTCTGGGCATGTGTGTGGCACTTTGATCCTTGATCTATGGACTTGGTGTGCTTCTTTAAGGATTAGCTACCCTTAGTTAAGTTACCCTAGTACCAAATCTAGGTGTTACACAGTGTGTGAGATAAAATCATTAATAACTCTCTTGGTTTATGATGATGTACTTTTGAAATAAAAAAGGACCACAGGGGCACTTGGAAAAAGGCCAAAGTCAAAAGTCAAAATAAATAAAGACTTTTTGACCACAGGAAAATGACCACAAGTGAAAGTCAAAATAAATAAGTACTTCTTATAAAAGTCAAAGGAAAAATGAAAGGAACCTTTTAGTAAAAGTGAATGTGAAATTAGGAAAAGATTAAAAATATTAATATTTTTATCTTTCCTAATATTTTCCACTTACAGGTGAACAAAGGCTATAAAAGAAGATCAAGTCTTCTCATTTGTTACACACAATTTTTTGCTCTCACTAGTGGAGATATTTTTTTCTAGAGAAGATCATCCTCTTGCCTCAGCTAGGTCATCCATTTTTCTAGCAAACCCTCAGCTAGGGTTTCTCCACTTGGGAAATTTTCCATATCCTATCATCTTCTAGATTCAAGCAGCCTCTTTCAGATTTGGGGAGCAGCTCCTAGATCTGGGAAGTTTTTCTAGTTCTTAAGAAGCCTCTCATTTTCAGGATACCCTCTCTGTGCTCTAGGAAGGCCACAGAAGGGCTCTACCCTTCACATTACCTTCAGGAAGCCTATTACTGGCCTACCTAGAAGGATACCATCCCTAACGGGACCCTCAAGTATTCATTGGGCATATACGTGAGGGTTGTTGTGGCCACCCAGGCCCTCCAGGTAGCCCGTGGGAAAACTCGTGAGGGTCCTATAGCATCCACAAGGCTGTTGGGCTTACAGCAAGCCCTCAGGCCAGTCCGTAAGGACTTAGACAGGGCTGCTGGCCCTTTCGAGTAGCAGCAAGCCTGTCAACTCAGACAGCTAGGCAGGAAGGGAAGCGTACGGCTGGGCAGCAGAAGACAGTGGGCAACAGGCAGAAGGTTATTTTTTCGAGCATACTATCAAGAACCATTCTTGGGCATCCTGATGTTCTTTCTCAGGAAAGATAATTTCTGGCTTAAAACCCTAAACCCTAACTAGGTAATTTTTGTGAAATTCTGGAAATTATGATTAAATTATCAGTCTAAGTTTTTTACTGATAAATTTCATTTTTCAGTGGTAAATTCCAGATTTGGAATTTGAGAAACTTGTTGAAGAATTTATTAAGCCATCTCATTTACGGGATGAGCTATTAATACTTTTGGGGGTTTTGTCCTTTGAAGGTTTCTCCAGTGAAAAATATTGTGTTCATGTGTGCGTATGTAATGAATGTGTTTTTACTGCACTGCTGATCTATTTATGTTTATCTGTAAATTTTTAAAAGTTTATGCTAATGCTAAAACTTCAACAGATAGCTTAAGCTCTAATAATCCTATTTTAGGGAATCCCCCTTGAGCAGGAAGAAATATAGCCTGAAACATGAAGAGGGATTCTGAGGTGACATTGGAAATTGCTCTTAGTTCCTCCATTGTCTCACTTAAGATTTAGGAATTTATCTCAAGTAGTGATGGTTTGAGAGATAACAATGCTTATTAATCATGATAAGGAATCATTAGTAAAAGATAATTCAATCAAACATTAAGATGGGAAACATCAGTCAGCTTTTGAAATAATTGCCTTTATTGGTTATCCTATTTTTAGGCATGATTATTTTAGTGATAAGGATTTTATGATAGTCACTCTTGGCATTGTTAAACTTCTGAAAGTCATAATATGTCACAAAAAATGTATTGAGGTTGTACCAAAGCTATTTTATTTGAGTGCAATGGATAAATGGTTTAGAAATTAGGGCAAAGTCATGTTGATATGACATTTACTTGATAAAAAAGTACTATTTGATTCACGGTGATAGTGTAATTCTTTTTACTTAGCAAGAAAAACTGAAATGGAGCAGCCAATTATTGATAAATTATCACCAAAACATTGCCTCTAGACTATATAGTGTCAGAAACTAAATTCATCCTGATATGAAAAATAAGCACACTTTCATATATTTCAAAATATTAGAGAGGTTGTTTACATACCCAGCTAATAATACTCAGCTAAATGTAAATTGGGAATCTACAATGTATAGTAGATTTATCTATGAATCTATGATATAAGACATCATCGTTCCTTGAACTTAACTATAGATAAAGTTGAGCCAACCGTTATACCAAGAATCATAACACACTTGCATAATACTTACTACGCATTTGGCTTACTCACAGTCGCTGCTGGAAAAATTTGTTGAGCTAACACATCATTAATTTCAACCATGGAGCTGCACGGTAAAACAATCAGTATATTTTCAACCCATAGGAAGTGGTAACAAAGGAGAATATATTTCATGATCACCTTCTTACAAACACAGAGTAGATGTGGCATTTGCATACATCCCTTCCAATATAGAAGGCTCATTAGAGGGACTAGAGAAACCCTGAGACATAAGGAAAAATTTTCAACATCAAATGTTACATGGTACAAACAGTAGAGTAGAAAAATAAACGGTATTACAAACTAATTCAACATTGCAAGAAAAGTGTCTTTGCTTCCGAGTTGGACTTGCACTTGATTTCTCATGAGCTGATCTACTACATGACTTGCTGCATATAAAAACTGAAGTCAAAGCAGCTCTATTTTGAATACACCATTTACTATGGGATTGTTCTGGATAAATTGAAAGCACTGTTGAATCAACTGCATGACAAGGATTTATAAGTTATTTCAGCTGCACTAAACAAAATAAAAATCAAATATAAAGCTAATATGGACAAAAATGTCAATACTCAGAAATTGGATATTCAATATGATGAAAAATCAAGACTAATAAGATAAGATAATTTACTAGCATACAGTGAGATATCACGATTCATTATGTCGGGTGTTTAAAAACTAATAAATACTTTGTATTTTGAAAATAGAAGAGGCTAAATAAAGGGCTCTTATGGCTCATTGGATCTCCATAGATGGGAAACAGTTGCAAATCAGGAGAGTTGATGCTCCAAGAGCCCTAGTTGTGAGGATTTCAAATGTCAGCCCAAGAACCAGGGACACAAAAATTCTGAATATTTGTGAGTCTGTTGGACAGGTTAAGAGAATTCATCGAATGGATAAATATATAGTGGACGTGCACTTCAATAAAACTGAATTGGGTTGCATGCTTAGTATTTTGGAAAGGTATTAACATGTTTCAGTGCTTTCTGTCTAGTTTGTTTTTCACATTTCTGGTTCTTTTATTGCTTGAGTGACTGCAATTGTGTTATGGAAACTTACAATTTTTTATACAGTTGTTGTCTAATTATAGTTTAACTAGAGTAATCATGGATCAATGTCCCTGGGAAGCTCAACCAGCACATGTTTCCCCCCTGAAACGTTACAAGCAGTGTGGAGGTCAGCATAAGGAAAAGTGTATCTACAGTCAGTAATGAAAAATCTCCATAGGTTCATCAGTGGAAATTCTTTTGATAGTGATGACATGAATGATATTGCATCCCAATATTATGGAGAATGAGTTAGTACAACAAAAGAGTTGCACTAAGAACCTAAAATATGTCTAGAGTCAAATGCTTTATGCTCTAGATTATTTTATAGCCTTAAATCTTGTTGTGTTTCTCTATGAAATAATCATAATTAAACATGGGAACCCATGTTTAATTTTAATAGGTTTCCTTAGCAAGCTATAAATCGAATATTCATGTTAAATATTTAGGTTTATCTCTAGCATTTGAGCAATTGTAGTGTTATTGAGTTGTTGATTAGAGCATCTCAAAACGTTGTTTGTCTAAAACTATTTATGATGTCGATCAATTAATTTATTTATGTTGATGATATTTCGTTGTTGAATGGAAATTATTTACATGATGCATTCTTCAATTTTTCCTACTAGTTTGATTCTCTTGCACTCTCTTGGAGTTGATGAATGCTGCTTTAGAATGAACCATAGCTACTAGAGCCTGTGCAAATGGGTGGCAATGCTTGTTCAACATTTTGAAAATTCATGTTTGCAAGTTTGTGGATGTAGCAATGAATACATATGAAATGAAAAAGTTCTGTTTTTAGTATATTATATGTTCAGCTGCAAACATTAACAACTTCAATATTTTAGGGTTGCTTCCTTCATGTTTTAACAACCAAGTAATGAAAGTTTCTCACTAATTGTTTTTCCTTTTCTTTTGCTTTTCCACATTTCTTTAGCCAACTATCTTCTTCTTCGTTTTATTTGATGCACCTGTATTCTTGTCTATTGTCTCCTACCCTCTACACTTTCTACTCATTGTACTCACTATTGCTCAAGTATATACTGGATACTACCCTCCTTTACATGCCCCACTATCTTCATTCTTTTTGTTAATTTCCATATTTTAAATTTATTTTGTTGGGATTTTCCTTGCGTCTAATGTTTTACTTGGGTGTATAGCTATCATGTATGGTTTAGCGTACTTCTAACTTAGTTTCCATGATCACAAGCTGTGTGCCTCAAGTCCCATCTTTGGATAGGATTTGACCCCCTCAGGGATGCATTGTTTCAACACAACAATGATACAGAATCCATATAGCAAGTGATGCATATAACTTCGAATAATTTGATTATTTTCTTCCATTAACTCAAAGCAATTCCTACAAAATAATCCACTTATAATTTTATTCCTTAGTTAAAATGGGTTCCCCTGTGGACCATTATCAGGTTTGCTCTGATCCCAAAATCACGCAGATAACCTCCAATTTGCCACAGTTAATTCCTCAATTAGTTGAAGTGTTTATTTAAAGATATCAGTAGCTCTATACTTGTAGCATCTTGAGGTCTCTGTATCAATCTGCAAGTATTTTTTTGTTGATGCATGCAGGTTTGTACTTGTAGATTCCATAGAACAGTGTTCTTTGAAGTCAGTTCATATCTACAGGTGTAGAGTGAGGCGTCTGCATCATTTTGGTTTACATCGGGAGACTTAGTTGCTGAAATACAAGAGTTAGTTCCAAAGAAGAATGAAGTGTGCTCGAGGAGTATTAGATTGCACAAAGGCACATTACTATTACCAGTGACAAATGTATTGGGTATGGAAAGCCATATTGTGAAATACTTTAAGATAGTGAGCTATCAAGAAGACAATGAGAAATTTGCAAGATAATGTTAAATTGTAGAGAAAGAGTTCATTTTCTCTAGTAACCCCTGCCATCCCTTGAGGTGCATGCAGGTGTTTGAAGCTATTGAGCTGGTTGGAGGATAAGAGGATTAAGTATGTAAAGACTTACATGCATATATACAAATGTGACTAGAAGAACAATACTTCAAATTGCATCCGAGAAAAGGTTTTGGAAACCTTGGTAAAGAGTATCGGAGAAAGCAAGAAGGCATGTAGTTAAAGACTTCTCAAAGGAGGAGATTACAGAGGGTAAAACAACTGAAGATAAGGCTGATTTGTAGGTTGCGGGAAAAAAATTCCTAGGAGAAGTGGCTAACATGATCTATCTCTTGGATATAGAATAAGGAGATGTCATTCATAACATGGCAATGGCTAAACAAGGGATCATTGTGAAGAATATTTATGTATAAATTGAGGAAAACTTTGCATGGTTATGGTGAGATTTGAATTCGTACAAAGGAGTTTGGATGCTGAGATGAATAGAGTTTTGGAAGCAAAGGAAAATGTGATGGCACTTCATGTACTTAATAGATTATACCAGGTGGATTGGGATCGCTCGAGATTGACTGATGGAGATGAACAACCTATGGAGAGATTGCACTATTGGATGCAGAAATTTGCAGTTCTTGAATGGGACACTGTCGAGAGTGAGTCATGGTTTTATAGTTGGAGAAAGTGGAGGAAAGTAAAGCACAATAAATCTAAACCATGAGAAAACCACTTATATTGTACGCACTATGAGCTTGTTGTTATGGAATCATAAGCTCTTGTATTTTACATAATGAATGAAACTAGTGAGTAGAGTCGTATGTATATTACAGACTATGTGTTACTCTATTAAACTAAGAAAGGAATTTGTATTACTATAACCAAAGCTATCAGTAATCATGTTGCTACTTGTATCATATTACTTAATCTCTAGTTATTATAATGGTCATACTTCACCTATTACACTGATTAGTCTAGTATCATACAGCCTGATCGTAATCACTTAGTAATAGTTTGGGAAGTAGGTAATGGTAGATGAACCAAGAATTATAGTTAGAACCATTGTTTCTATATAAGATATAGAAGTTGTAAACAATCTCATATAGTGTTATCCTTTACATGAGGTTCTTGCTTTTATTTCCATATAAGTGATCTTGGTATAATGGATTAGAGTGATACGCACATTCCACACTAGGCCGCTTATTTATGTGTTACTATTGGTTATGATTAATTAGGGATAAGCTTATTATACTTTACTTTTGATAACATAATACAGGTGATTAATAATGACTAGTATTCACATTACCTCTTCCTTATACATAACTAACATTAGCTAATAGGTTTGATTACTCATAATGCTCGTATTGATTACTATAAGCTAATTACACAATTTTAAATCAATTAATATTAAAGGGGTAAATCATACTAATAGAAGTAGTAGTAATAGATAAGGTATGGTTATATTTTATGCTTATTATCTAGAACATTGAGCTTATTAAACTAATATTACCAATCAATGGAGATTCAACCATATTCATCATTATCGTGATCTTACCTATGTTACCTCTTTCTCTGACATCACATGTTAAGCTGGATTGAATAGACTAAGTATGAAGTACCATGCCATTTGAGTATCATTCTAGTTTCTTCCTTATGTTTCCATATATGTCATATGTTCACTGTCACGTCCCCAAGCCTCCGACCGGCGAAGAGGACACGACTACAAGCTTCAAACAAACGGGCTAAGAGCCCCATGAACATGTACATGCATAATATATGCTAAAACAGAATGCTGAAGCAAACGTATTGAAGTGGAAACATGCACACATGAACATTTATCATGCACAGATGCAATTATCTATCAGACATAGTGGAAACATCATACATTCATACAAGCATTCATTCAACATGTCCACTATAGTCATTAGCAATAAATATAGTTGCGGAAATAGAAATGGACAAGAGCACTTATCTTATGAGTAACTCGATCCACAACCAGCTACGTCGCTGCAATGTTCCACCCAACCATAGGCTAGTGTGCTCCTTAATCTCTCAGCAATGCTGCCACCCCCGAGCTGGGCATGATTCTCCAAGGAATAAGGGAACTAGCAGGCTTACACATAGCCAAGGGTATAGAAAACACAGCCAAGCCAACACAGTTGGTTTTATTAGGCCATCAAGGAGTTGGGAAAGGCTAAATTCTAAGTTGGTGAGCTCATTGCAGAGCTAGGAACACCTACACTAGAACTAGCCTGGCTTCTAAAACACCCACACACACCCAACACAAGGAATCAGTCCCTTCTCTACCACACATTCCCTCAGGCCCTACATTCCCTTCCAGTGTTATTCAGGGGTTGTGAAGAAGAAAGCCAGCCCTCTATCTCTGTCGGTGTGGTTTCCAACATACCAGGTTTATCAAGCAAACCAAGCCCCCATCCCTGCTCCCAACACAGTCCAAAGAACAACCATTGCACACATGCAGTTAAATCCATTGTCACAACTTAAACAGGGAAAATGACTCCCAAGCAAATTACACAGTCCTAAAACGTATCAGTGAACGTGGGGAAAACAACAGTCCCAACACGAAATCAGTGTGCACAGCTCACAACATGGGGAAAACAATAGCCCCAAAAACATATCAGCATACATTACCAACAACATGGGGAACAACAGCATGTCCCAAGCAATGAATACACCGGAAGACTTACACAGACCACATTGGGGAAGAAATTATAGTTCTCCCAGCTTGTACGTGAGAGAAACAACAACACAGGACCCACAAATCCACCTGTGAGGAAAAGATATAGCCACTATCACGTAAATCCGCAGAGGAAAACTGCGTGGGTAAAAGCCAGGAAAAATCCTGGGCGGGAGAGCAGCGAACAGACAATGGCGAGAATGCCCGTAGCCAGAAGTGCGTGAACATGATCCACTTCCGCTCCTCCGAGAGGATGAAGAGCAATT
This sequence comes from Pseudotsuga menziesii, assembly GCA_001517045.1. NCBI lineage: Eukaryota > Viridiplantae > Streptophyta > Pinopsida > Pinales > Pinaceae > Pseudotsuga > Pseudotsuga menziesii. Next base: position 55,356 of record LPNX010918323.1, on the reverse strand, counting down.
CGGGAGGCCTGCGTAGTGGAGAGTGCGTGAGTGCTCTTGCATAGTTGTGGAGCGAGTAAAATCCTGCGGGAGAGATGGCAGTGGTTTCTTTTTCCATTGTGAAGTCAACAATGGTGGAGTGTGTGTGTGGGTGAGGACTGACAGTCCTGCCACCCCACTCCCAAAGACCATTAACTGCCTCAACCACCAGCAGCCATTTTTAATGAAAGTGGTTGGAATAAAACAAGGGAAGATGGCACATGGGTTTTTCTCTCATTGGCCAAGGTTTAACAATTTCCCCACCCTTATCCTTGTGAAAATCATGCCCCGTTCTCATTTTAGTTGCCGCGATCGTAGCTGGTCGGGTTCATTTAATTAATTATAGATGCATATTTACATGGTGACAAGCATAATATATGCCACATGCCCCGATATACCATTGGTGACAAATTTGAATCCAAAACATAGCATAACCGATCAATGGTGGGGCCTTGGCCTTTAGCTCCACACCATGATCATTTACAATATATACATCATGTGCATTTAATGCAACGGGGTCAAAACCGGGGCGTCACACTCACCCAGTAATCAATGATAATGGGTCAAATTGGGAATGTAGTACTCCATACATCCAACCTATGTACTTTCTATAATAGATGGCCTTATTACTCTTATTGCCTTTGTTATAGTTCCAGTTTTAGATAGATTATGTGACCAATGGGAACTAAAGGATATTGTATAACTGATAACTATAAAGGGTTAGTATCATATATAATGGTAACCAAGCTAGTATTTAAATCATACCTAGTAACACTATGCTCTTAGTTAACTCACATGTAGTTGTATTCACTGAACATATTGTAATTCTAGCTCTATTTTATGGATATGTAGTATGATATCCAGCTTTATGTAAGTGTATTTTTCCCATATGTTTTAGGTTTCATCATTACTCTATAGACTCCATGCTTGAACACTGTAGAATATGGTGTTTATTATGTGAAATAGCTTATCCCATAATCAATGTATGTGAATTCAAAGAAAGTAAGCATCATCATAACATATAAAAGTTATCTTAGTAAACTACCTTGTTTCCCTAATTAAGGTATGATTCCAACGATCTGTATTACGTAGATAGAACTTGTATCACTTACTAGTACTGATACACTTTATCCTAGGAATAAGTGATATCGATCTTGATTAATAAGGGATAGCTTATGACCTCATTACATATAAAGAGTAGTACTACGGGATACATCATGTATTGTTATTACTCTATGTATCATCATTCCATAAGCCTTTGTTCTGACCATGTAGCTTTATTTACATTTCCTTATCACACCCATTACCTATATGATGATTCATAAAATCTATTAACCCCATTGATTTGTATTCATTCAAGATAACGTGATTAGTATGTTAAAATATTGTAACTTCGAAGAATATTCTATATGTATCTTTTTGTGGTCCTCGATGGTCCTATTAGGAGAACCACTTCTATTACTTTGTATCCTGATGCTTCTAATCGGAAGAACTAATAAGAGTCATGAGGTAGTCCCCTCTAATTGTAAAGGTGGGTCTTTAGCACCCCATTGTGGTTACTTGAGCCTACATGTGTAACTCAAGCCTACATGTCAAATGAGTTAACTTAAGTGAATGGATTAATATAAATAGAGGTGTAGCGCTCCTCATTTGGTGCACACACTCTCACTTTTGTAGCGCATTAGTGGAGAAGAGAAGAGTAGTTGGAGAAGGAGGAGGATCAAGCTTTGATCTCCTTGTTGGTTTTACCTTTTATCTTTTCGGGGTATCTATATTAAGGAAGCTTTTGCTGGGTTTTTCCCTTTAGGGTTTTCCCAGGATAAATCTTTGTATTC
>LPNX010918323.1:2929-53459 GCA_001517045.1 Pseudotsuga menziesii | reverse complement strand
TTATATGCTTTTGTTATGAAATCAAAATGAAATACTAATGATCTAGCTTAGCATATGAAAATTTAACATGGTATCAGAGCCACCCTGAAAGAAGACATTGTGTAGCTATAGAAGCTAGGGCTTCTTAATTTTTGGTTCTCTCTCCACAATCGATCAGCAAAAGAAGGCTAGGCTGACTCTCCATTGAAGGGCACATCCTTCTGTCGAAGCGGAATTCAATTCCGAGCATTTTCAGTTTTCGGTGCAGGAAATTAGGGCTTCTTGTAGAAGAGGAATTTTTGAGTGAGCCCAACATAGGATTTCTCTCCTCATCAAAATCAAATTTTAGAGACCTGGATCAAGATTTTTGGTTGGGTGAAACTCCAGGAAAGTCAAACCCTAGTTTGACCCCGAGCTAGAAAAACCCTAAATACTAAAACTGCTAAGTTTTGGTACTTTTGCTATATTCCTAAATTGGTGAAGGATCAGGCGCTGAAAATTACAGAGGCCAAATTTAAAATGCTTATGTACACTTTGTTCAAAATTAGGCCTTAGATTTGTTATATTATGGGAGATATGATCCCTCCAAGTTAGGGTTCCAGCCTCTTCCATAATTTATCCCTAAACAGGACACCTGGGGAAAATTGCTATATCTTGGAATACATAGGTACAAATGGAATTCCTTAAGATGTTCCAGAAATATCAAAGACTATACTCTCTATGGTCCGAATCTCAGAACCAGAAGATGAAACAATAACATGTGGAAGGCCGTACAACTTCGCTGTTATAAACAGTCCTGTAACAGGTCACCTTGGGAAAAGGATCATAAATCCCAATTGGTGAAACCAATTCTGATGAAACCTATGGTGTTAGATCAGCGGCATGCGAGGTTACCCCAGTTATGAAATTTTAGATACAAAGGATTAGTAATTTCAGAGATATCATAGAAACAGTGACAGGAATTTCTGCAAAAGAAATTGGAAAACTAGGGCTTCCTGTTCCAGGAGCTTCCCTCCACTGTTTTCAAAAAAGGAGTACATTGGACAGCTCCATTTGAAGAGATCTATATTTCTATCCAATCATATCTGAAATATTTCAAGTTTTGAAAATTAGGTTTTCTCTGACAAACCCTAGATCAGCCAAGCTCCGGAAGCAGGATGGACACCTCAAATCGGTAAGATCTAAACTCTTGCTATTTGCATTTGAGGTTCTCATTTCAAAGTGATCTATCACATCAAATTGATGATAAGCTTGGTGAAGTTGACAACTTCCAAGCATGGAAGTATTTTATCTCTCTAAAGAAAATGAATTGGACACCTACATGAGTAGAGAGGTTCCATTTCTAGAGGGAGATGAGGCTCAAATCCTTACACCAGAAGAAATTGGTCAAGGCCAAGAAGATCATTGTTGATTCAGTCACGGATCAACTTGTACCACAAGTGTCTTCCCTAAAGACATCGAAAGAGATGTTTGATTCCTTGACCAAGCTATTTGAAGGAAAGAACATACATAGGAAGATGACCCTAAGAAACAAATTGAAGAAGTAAAAGAAGAAGTGAAGAATGCAGAAGTGGTGATAGCCACCTTGAATGGCCTCCCAGGATCATGGGATCCATTCATGCGAATAATGTATGCCAGAAGAAAGTGATTACTTTTAGTTCAACTCATAAGAGGAGAAGAAGAATATGGGAGCAATTGAAGATCAAGCTCTCACCATTCAAAGAAGATCCCTCAAGCAATGAGGAATATGAAGAACTCAATTCTTGGATAACCTCTTATTCATCTTATCATTTGGATAAGAAATGATGATTTCATGAATGAAGAAGATGATAAAGCAGAATGATCAAGATGGAGTCTACCCATGAAACAAATAAAAGATAAGTATTCAATTGTCATTTCATGATATTGTTTTGTTATACATTTGATTATATTTAGTTTACGTGTTATGCATGATAGATTGTTTGCATTAATGATTGTATACTACTAATATGCATGTGATGGGTAAGTAGCTCATGGTGCTATGCAACTCTCCATTGCTACTTATCAAACCTCTTTGCTGACATATTGGATTAGTGCACAATCTCAATGATGTCATGGTAGAGATGGAAGACATCTAGAAAGTTTGTGTGAGATATGGATGAATGTTGTATTGGCTAAACAGTTGCATGATGCATAAGAGATTGTTGTTATGCATATGTTTTATGAAATAGTTCTAACCATGCAACTGGTGCATTTGAATTGTAGGAAATGTCCTGTACAACCTCCTACAAGAAAAGAAGGATGAGACTTGTTCTGAAGAAAAAGTGATGACAATTCAATAAACATGAATCTGAAGCTCCCAGGGTTAGAGACACCATGATGGAAGAAAGAGCTTCAAAGAGCGGTAGACGCACCTCGAAGGATGAATACCACCATGGGTATGAGAGATAACTCAAGATGAAGAAAAGAATGCTAGGAAAGAAGCTATGATTAAAAAATAACAGTTGATCATGGGTAATGATGTATATGATATGATTTCGAGACATAAGGGAAGTATGTAGTATCTTCCATATGGATCTACAGGAACAAGTGTACAAAGCAAGGTTCATGATTTGCCTCAGAAAGAATAGACTATGACATGACATACTCTATTGACCAGTATATATGAAGCATAGAACCACCTGTATAGAATGAAGAAGGAAGATAATACTCCACTTCAGGGGGAGTGACTACAAAAGATATCTAAGTTCGACACGGTACGACATGATGGACAAATTCCTTATGGATCGAGACTTTAGCAAGAGTAAAGTGGGTTCCAACCTTCAAAGTTGAATGCAGAAGACTAGGATATGTTGATGATCTGACAAGATGAACTCATGAAAGAGGTTATGATGAAAGAATACTAGAATGATGTTTGGGATATACTACTCAAACCAGAAAGCAAGAATGTGGTATCTTACAAATGGATTTGCAAGATAAAATATGTTACTGATAGAAGTAAGGAAAGACTTGTGGCTAGAGGTTTCTATAAGAAAGAGGGAATTAATTCTGAAGAGACACTTACTCCAAGAAGCAAGGTACACTTCCTTCAGAACTATGATGGTAGTTGCTTCCATGATAAAGTAAAGACAAGCCTTCCTTAATGGTATGATTGGGGAAGAGTTTTACATCAAATAGTCACAAGGATTTGAAGTTGAAGACAAATGGACTCATATAAGTAAGTTGAAGAAGGCCCTCTATGGCATGAAGAAAGCTCCCAGAGCTTGGTATGGAAGGATAGACAGTTTCCTGTCAAGTATGGGATTTACCAAGAGTAATGCTGATCCTAACCTTTATCTCAAGGTTGTAGAAGATGAACCTGTCATCCTGTTATTATATGTGGATGACTTATTCTTAACAGGGAATGAGAAACAGATCACGGAAAGCAAGAAGAAACTAGAAGAAGAATTTGAGATGAAAGACCTTGGGCTAATGCATTATTTCCTAGGTCTGGAAGTATGGAAAAGTTCAGAAGGAATATTTCTCAACCAGGGAAAGTATGCGGTAGAGATATTGAAGAGATTCAATATGTTGGAATGCAAAGCCATGGCCACACCCATGGACTCCAACCTGAAGCTGTTAGCTGATGACTCATTAGAGATAGTGGATGTGCCTCATTACAGACAGATCATTGGGTCATTGATGTACTTAACAAATACTAGACCAGATATTTGTTTTGCTGTGAACACCTTAAGTCAATATCTTGTTCAACCAAGATGGGTTCACCTAGTAGCTGCAAAACATGTGATGAGATATCTGAAAGGGACTATAGACCTTGGTCTATACTATGATGGTAACCATAAGTATAGATTGTATGACAGATGCAAATTGGGCTGGAAGTATCTCAAATAGAAAAAGCACATCAAGTGGATGTTATAGTCTGGGATCTGCTATGATTTCATGGTTTAGTAGAAAGCAGTCTAGTGTTGCTCTAAGCACAGCTGAAGTAGAATATATAGCAGCTTGCTCTGCTAGTTGTGAAGCCATATGGCTTTGGAAGCTAATGTCGGGATTATTCAACCTAGAGTTGGACACTACTGTGATTCTATGTGATAACCAGAGTTGTGATGACAGAGAACCCTTTGTTCCGTCGTAACACATAGAAATCCGGTATTTCTACATACAAGATAAGATGCAGATGATGATGTTTCAGTATTCCCATACTGAAGATATAGACGATGTTTCAGTATTTACATACTATAGATGCAGATGATGGTGATTCTGTATTTCTATACTGAAGATGTAGATGATGATTCTTTCAGTATTCACATACTGCAGATACAGATGGTGATAGTTCAGTATTCACATACTGAAGATGTAGACGATGATGGTTTAGATGATGATGTGCTGACGAAGCCTCTATCCTGAGTAAAGTTCAAACACTTTCGAGACAAGCTTGGTGTGGTTCAGAAAGACCTTCCCCAAAAGGGGGAGTAGTGTTGTTGCAGTGGGATTGTATCATCCCTGGGTACTTTCCCTAAAGTGATCCGGTGACCTCGGTCCTCGAGAATGAAGAGGGATTGTATCATCGCAGAACATATGTTCATAATGGATCTGGTGACTTTGGTCCCCGAGAATGTGGTGGGATTGTATCATTGCTGGGCACTTTCCCTAAATTGATCCGGTGATTGTATCATCCTGAGACATATGTCTAGAATGGATCCAGTGAACTTCAGTCATCGAGAATGTGGTAGGATTGTATCATCCGTGAACCTCGGTTCAGAATGGATACGGTGACTTTAGTCATCGAGATAGTGGTAGGATTGTATCATCCATGCACCTTGGTTCATAATGGATCCAGTGACTTCAGTCATCAAGATGGTTGTAGGATTGTATCATCTGTGAACCTCGATTCAAAATGGATCTAATGACTTCAGTCATCGAGATGGTTGTAGGATTGTATTATCCATGAACCTCTGTTCAGAATGGATCCGGTGACTTCGGTCATTGAGATGGTTGTAGGATTGTATCATCCATGAACCTCGGTTTAGAATGGATCTGGTGACTTCGATCATCGATATGGTTGTAGGATTGTATCATCTGTGAACCTCAGTTCAAAATGGATCTGGTGACTTCAGTCATCGAGATGGTAGGATTGTATCAACCTTGAACCTCAGTTCAAAATGGATCCGGTGACTTCAGTACTCGAGAATGTGATAGGATTGCATCATCCTTGGAATTAGTCCTAAAGTGATAGGGACTGATTATCCCGTAATCAATCCGGTGACTTCGGTTGTCGAGAATGTGATGATGATGATGTTCTTGATTGAAAGATCAGAGTGTGATGATGATGATGTTCTTGATCGAAAGATCAGAATTTGATGATGATGATGTTGTGATGATGATAATGTTCCTGATCGAAAGATCAAAGTGTGATGATGATGATGTTCCTGATCGAAAGATAAAAATTTGATGATGATGATGTTCCTAATCAAAAGATCAGCATTTGATGATGATGTTTTTATGATGAGGTTTCTGATCGAAAGATCAGAATGTGATGATGATGATGATGCTTTTGATGTCTTGATGATGATGATGATGGTTTTATGATGATGACTTTGATCGAAAGATCAGAATATGATGATGAAGATGTTGTTGATCGAAAGGTCAAAGTGCTGAAGATGATGTTGCTAATCGAAAGGTCAAAGTGTTGAAGATGATGTTGCTGATCAAAAGGTCAAAGTGTTGAAGATGATGTTGTTGATCAAAAGGTCAAAGTGCTAAAGATGATGTTGCTGATTGAAAGGTCAAAGTGTTGAAGATGATGTTGCAGATCGAAAGGTCAAAGTGATGAAGATGTTGCTGATTGAAAGGTCAAAGTGTTGAAGATGTTGTTGCTGATCAAAAGGTCAAAGTGTTGATGCTGATTAAAGAGTTGCCGACTTTGAAGATTGAAGATGAAGACTATATAATGTTGAAAGCTTCCAATGATTTATAGATGTGTTACCCTGATGATGTTGATGATGTCCTCCATCTCTCTCCTACTATTGTTGTTGTTGATGTTGTTATAGAATACCCTTCTTGTTAAGGGGGGGTGTTAAAATATTGTAACTTCGAAGAATATTCTATATGTATCTTTTTGTGGTCCCCAATGGTCCTATCGGGAGAACCACTTGTATTACTTTGTACCCCGATGCTCCTAATCGAAAGAACTAATAAGAGTCATGAGGTAATCCCCTCTAATTGTAAAGGTGGGTCTTTAGCACCCCAGTGTGGTTACTTGAGCCTACATGTGTAACTCGAGCCTACATGATTTAACTCGATCCTACATGTCAGATGAGTTAACTTAAGTGAACGGATGAATATAAATAGAGGTGTAGCACTCCTCATTTGGCGCACACACTCTCACTTGTGTAGCGCATTAGTGGAGAAGAGAAGAGTAGTTGGAGAAGGAGGAGGATCAGGCTTTGATCTCCTTTTTGGTTTTGCCTTTTATCTTTTTGGGGCATCCATATTGAGGAAGCTTTTGCTAGGTTTTTACCTTTAGGTTTTTCCCTTTAGGGTTTTCCTAGGATAAATCTTTGTGTTCTCTTTTGTATGGTTGTGCTTGTCTATCTTTCAGTGATCTTGTTTATATGCTTTTGTTATGAAATCAAAATGAAATACTAATGATCTAGATTAGCATATGAAAATTTAACATAGTAAGCTCATTGTTGTTATATTAGTAACATACAAGTGGAATCATTGAATCTATAAGCTTTAACCTAATATATATCCTAATATTACATGGAATCACCTATGCTTAAAGTATCTGTTGAATATAAATACACTAGCTTAGAACTAATCATGTAGCTATAATGAGATATATTCCATTACCTGTACATGATGAAAATTTGTTACCCTATAAGCTCATAACACAATTGGAACCATTGAGAGGTTGTGGTTGCAGCCCTTCACGGGCCTTCACACATCAGCTGTAGGAAAGCAACAGTTGATCTGCCATCGTCACATTTGGAAGTACTTTGTCATAACACTCAGTAGATGAAGTGGATTATTCACTAGACCCTCTATAAGGGAAAAGTATTTTTTCTTCCCCATAAAGATCCCCAACAAAATTTTGGCTAGAGGAATCAGATCATGCACTGAAGGCGACTGGCCCTTGATTGGTGGACGGCTTGATAGCGAGTTATCTGGGTGATTGATGGGAGAAAATGGCGACTGGATAAAACCCTAACATGTCAACCCACATTTCCACGGCAAAAGATGTCGACCTAATGTCCCTGTCAATGCAACCGTTGGCATCGAAGCTTGGTGGAAACCCTTACTCATTGTTCTCTTCACAAACACAGTCCAACTTAGGCTTTCGAGCCCTAGCATATGTGACCATTATCCATACTAATTTTCTAGCGAATTCTTTGCTTCCAGTTGCAGATTTGGTATATGCAGGGACAAATTTTGTCTTAGAGTTACTTGAAGTTGAGTGGCTGTTGACAAAAACTCTAGGGGACAAAGCCTAGCCCAGAGACCATCTTGAATATTTACCTTTGTAGGGTTCGGAATGGTTCATTGCTTCCTTTTTGAAACACTCGGATCAACAAGGAAGCCCCATAGAGTAAGAACAAGATAAAGGAGCCAATGGAGCTAGTTCGGGATCCATCCCTAGATAGAGCTCGCCATGAGGAGAGAACCAAAGGCAAAAATGGAATAAATGTCTAAACACAATGTAAGATACCCTAAATATGGTTTGTGGGAAAATTTCTTTCTGGCTCAGTCTTTAGAAATGGTGGAGACAGCGCTGGTGGGAAGAGCCAAAGGACATTACCCCAATCTTGAGTGTCTTGAGAAATCTTCATGTTGGACTCATACTAAATAACTCTATTATAAGGATACACATATGCAAAGAGGGATTTGTTTAACAGTGAGAATGCTAACTGTGGATGTTACAACCCTTCATCAATTTACTGCTAGGGACATGAACCTGAGGGCTTATTGTTGTCGTATCAGCTAGAGTTAGCCATGATATTTTAGCAGCTACTACCACTTCATTCTATAGAGGTTCGTCTTAATGATGTACAATCATGAGTTGGAATTGGTACTTTTTTAAACATTTTCACCAGTAGAACTGGAAGTTCTTCCCATGGTTTATTATTTGTCTAACTTGCTCACATTTTTTTAGTTGTGGATTATTTGTATTTTTAATTTAATTTAAATCTAAAAGTCCACTGGTGACCACAAATGGCCAATGGTACTATACAGAATACAACAATGAGTAAAGTTCTAAGGTATCTCCATAATAACCAAAAATAAATATAAGAGTGGAGGAGTATGCCCAAATAGAAAATAGTTAATGTTGAGATGGCCCAAAACAACAAAATGGGAAATGGTTTGATGGGCACAAAGCCAACAATGCACTCATGTAACATCCAAGGCTGAGAAGAAGTGTGTAATGAGATTCTTATTGTCCAATGGTTGTGTGACTAGCCTACACTGCCTAAGAAGCCTAATGTTGGAGTACTTCTTAACTTTCAAGATGCCTTTTGTGATTGGATCATCGAAGTGTTCTCCCATTGAGTGTCTATGATAGTTATGCAGGATATATGGTGCATATTTCATGGAGAGCTCAGGAAAAATAGTGTTTGAATGCATATTCTGTCTATTGATGAATTTATGTCACACTAAAATTAAGTTCAACAGATAAGTCTCTCAAACTTCAAAGAGAAAACATACAAACTTTCATGCAACTCCTCTGAACATTTATCTGTTGGGGATGGAGGGATAAAATTCACTAGAGGATCCTCCTCTTGTTGTCTGATCTCCGATTTTGGTGCTCCATTCAACTCAGGTGAAGGAGTAGCTTCAGGTTCTTTTGTCATAATAGATTCAAATGATTGTGTATCACTTTCAGGTTTGGGGGAAGCTTCCTCCAGTGAGATTGGTTGAGGAGTTGAAACCTTTCCAAGAGTCAATATTTGAACCAAGAAGCAATGTCCTCTCCTGCGGAACACCTATCACAAGAAAAGGAAAAACCAAACTCAATCTTTGAATCAAGAAGGGAAATTTGGTTAACAGAAGTGGATGAGAAGTTGAGAACACAAAACTCCTTCATAACTACACAAGTCACCTGAAAAATATCAATACTATATAGGATATGAGAAAAGAGGATAGAACTAATGTCAAAAGGTTTTTGGATATTGTTACAGAGGGTAGCCCATTATCAGAAGAGAGCCCTCAGGGGAAAATATTAAAGAAATAATTAAAATCACAACCTACTTTCCTAGGTTCATTAATCAAGATCCAAATGGAACTGAAAGAAAAATTGCAATCTTTTAGAAGTTAAAAACTCTAGGCCTAGATGGATGGACAATGGAATTTTATTTGGTTTTTTATCAGATGATGGAAGAAGATTTACCGGGTCTAGTGGTGGAGTCAAGAACTTATGGGAAAGTCCTTGGATTCATTAAAACCACTTTTTAAGAACTTATTCCAAAGAAGAACAACCATAAGGTATCTGAGGATTATAGGCCAATATCAGCATAGTAGTTTCCAAAAGAAAAATGTATGTAAGAAACAAACTTGAATATGATGCCAGGGGTATAATTAAAGGACATGAAAAAAATATGCACGGCTTTTTAGTTGCACGATTTTGTTCTTGGGCTCATGCCAATGCTTAAGGTTCAATATAGCAATATAAAAACTTTGGAGAATTCATATCTCTTCAAATTTAAGAGAGTAATTGCTTTGAGACTGCAAGGAATAGCTATAAGAAACATGCATTCAAGTATACAGATAATATGAAAGAAAACTCATAATTAAAATGAATAGTGTTTCATCCAATAATATTTAGAAGTTCAAGAAACATGAATATACAGGATAAGAGTTGTTGAATATGCTATATAATTTTTGAACAAAGAATATCTTGAGCATGCTAATTTTTTGTTCAAAGAATTTCTCTATGAAAATATTCCTTTACAAAAGTTCCCTGGAAGGGATTAGAAGCTAGGGCCTCTGGGGACTGAATAAAAGTAAAACAATAGAGAAATATTCATGTTGGACTCATACTAAGTAAATCTATTCTAGGGCTACACATATGCAAAGAGGGATTTGTTTAACAGTGAGCATGATAACCTAGGATGTTATGACCTTTCATCAGTTCACTGCTAGAGACACAAACCCGAGGGTTTATTGTCGTAGTATCAGCTAGAGGTAGCCATGAGATTTTAGTAGCTACTACCACTTCATTCTGTAGAGGTTCTTGAGTCCCGATCATGTACATTCATGAGTTGGAATTGGTTCTTTTTTAAACATTTGCACTAGTAGCACTGGAAGTTCTTCCCATGGTTTAGTATTTGTCTAACTTGCTCACAATTTTTTTAGTTGTGGATTATTTGTATTTTTAATTTAATTTAAATCTAAAAATCCATTGGTGACCCAAAACGGCCAATGGTACTATACAAAGTACAAAAATGAGTAAAGTGCTAAGGAATCTTCGTAAGAAACAAAAATAAATATAAGAGTGCAAGAGTATGCCCAAATAGAAAATAGTTAATGTTGAGCTGGCCCAAAACAACAAAATGGGAAACAATTTGATGAGCACAAAACCAACAATGCACTCATGTAACAACCAAGGCTGAAAATAAGTGTGTAATGAGATTCTTGTTGTCCAATGGTTGTGTGACTAGCCTACATTGCCTAACAATCCTAGTGTTGGAGTACTTCTTAACTTTCAAGATTCCTTTTGTGATTGGATCATCAAGAAGCTAGAAGTGTTCTTCGATTGAGTGTCTATGACACTTATGCAGGCTATATGATGCATATCTCATGGAGAGCTTAGGAAAAATAGTGTTTAATGCATATTTTGTCTATTGTTGAATGTATGTCACACTAAAATTAAGTTCAGTGGATAACTCACTCAAACTTCAAAGAGAAAACATACAAACTTTCCTACAACTCCTCTGAGGATTTAGTTGTTGGGGGTGGAGGGAGAAAATCCACCAGAGGATGCTCCTCTTGTTGTTCGATCTCCAATTTTGGTGTTCCATTCAACTCAGGCGAAGGAGTAGCTTCATGTTCTTTTTTCATAACAGAGTCAAATGATTGTGTATCACCTCCAACTTTGGGGACAGCTTCTACCAGTGAGACTAGTTGAGGAGTTGAAGCCTGGCCAAGAGTCAAGATTTAAATTGTTCTAGGCACTTTCCTCTCCTACGAAACACCTATCACAGGAAAAGGCAAAACCAAAATCAATATTTGAATCAAGACTACAAAGATTCTTTATGAACTATAATACAAAAAGGAGCAAAGATCATTTATATAATATCATAAGAAATACCCTACAACTGACTAGAACTGTAATCACAAGTAAAAAATAACAAAAAATCTGGTTTTCCATATCCTTTCTATGAGACTCAAACCCACTGGCACATTATAACCTTCTAAATGCCTATATATATGGCCATGATTTACTCAAGTAAATAGTCTACATAATTTGTTTTATGGGTTACATTAATAGTGTGTGTCTAGCGTTGTCCAGGTGTCCACATGTTTAGTCAGTTGGATGTCAGTGGAATTCATTTATGACAGCAGTTAGTTGCATGCCATTATTTAAAGTAGACTCATATAACAAATTAGTTAGTTGTCTTGGAGAGTGAAACAAGGATGACAGAAATTTATCCTATGATCAAGGCTGACCATGTTAAGTAATGATGGAAAATTAATGGGAAGGAAGTGGATTCCCTGATACTAGCAAGAGTCAAAGTATCACTGCTATCCAACCGCTCACCTTCCTCTTTTCTGCACATATATGCAAATGAAGTCGATTGATACCATCAAATATCTTCAGATTGTATGAACAAAACTGATGTTAGGTTGGTCAAAATTGTTTACATATTATAGACCTGGATGCAGAAGTAGATGCTGCAGTTGCAATAATGGAAAAGGATGAAGAGGGGTGCAGTATGGGGATAAAGCATGGTCCTGAAATGTGCAGCAGTCCTTTCTGTGGAGTGAAAGCCAAGAATGTGAAAACTTCTTGTTGGTCTTGGGTGGTGTAATAGCGACGCAAATTCAATGAAAGTAAACAAGAAGGAAGACAAAAGCATATTTTCTCATATCAGTATTCTCGACAAATGCAGTGTAGCCACTTTGGATCAGAAAATTTTCCTTGTATCAAACTTGAAGAAGATGGAGGAGTTTGGAAAAAGTAATAATGCCCCCCGATACATAAATGTTTAATAATTCACATCCTAGAGCACCTACCCCAACAACAAATACATCTTCTTCCTCCAATTCGTTTTGCAGATATATTCTGAAAACAAAAATTTGAGCATCATATCCTAGTGCTTGATACGCCCTAGTATATACTACACAAAGCACATTCTGAGATCCCGGTGTTGGGCAAATTCTTATATTGTGGGCTGAATTGGAAAGCATTCTTCTTCATTCTGAGATCAAAAAAATAAAAGCTATCATTCTTCTTCTCACAATCACCTATAGGACTGTTTTAACCAGTTCCTTACACATCATTTCCAGATCTCACGGGGTTTCTAATCCACGAAGTATTGACAGGTTTGATGCATCTTGCAAATCAGACCTTATTTACTTCATACTGCTGATCTAAATATGATTTTTTATCATTGTTTGTTGAGAAGAAATTAAAAATAAGAATGAAGTAGACCTCTCTTGTTTATAGTTGTTTGTGGTATCATTTATGTGACCAAATCAAATTGCCGTGATTATCTTAAATACATAAATATCTCCAAATGGAAACATAGTAAAAATGTCCACAAGCACAAGGGGGATAATAGGTTAAATGTTTGATGAAATATCAAGTTCATACTCAACCAACAATGCATTCCCAAACTAATAGTCACACACCTTATAAGATGCAACAGAGCAACAGTGAAGTGTTTGACAAAATACCACAACCACAGTAAGCATAAATGTTTATATTTACGTTGTAAGGTATATACAGTGATGTCGAGGGCATATGCACTAAGTGTTTGATGATCTTTCTCAGTCAAGACTCAAATATCATAACCATATTTTATATAAATCCTAGGGAAACTTGTATCCCAATGCTTGATACGCCCTAGTATATACTACACAAAGCACATTAATAAGAGGTCTAAAATGTGTTGATATATAGGAATTTTTTCTACCACTTAACCATGACATCATTGGTAGTTTGATAGAATTTTTATAAGATTTGAACAATGGTACTGGTAAATAAAAAACAATGGAATAGACATCAGTTTACAAGTGACAATAGATACCCTAGGTCACAAAATTCTGGTATATTATATATGTTAAAACACAAGAACAAAATAAGCAAAGCATCCTCCCACCTCAAACTTGAATTCGTGTCTTGGGTGTTATTATCCTTGCTTACGCGTACTGGGAAACCCATCCCGAGTAGATGGTGTCCTTGCTGGTTAGGCATAAGAATCATGAGCCCTGTGAAGAGAGGGAAAATCACATAGGACTAATGTGGCCTGACCTGCTATCCATATATCTTAATGATTGGGGAATGCTCTCAAACCATTTTCCTCACAGAGATTACAGAGAAAGCACAGCAAGTCATCGGCAGGATGAAAATACAAAACCAGAGGCTATAAGATACCCTGGATGCTGGTAAAACTTTTAAGAAATGACAGACTTCCATTATCATGGAATAAAAAGATGTATGCGCGGCTAATTTGTTACTTCTTTTACTGTTGGTTCAAATGGCATATTGCGATTTTCATTTTGTTTTTGTTCCTTACTATTCTATTATTTCATTTTTTTAATTGCTTAACATTTGTGGTTTGGTATGGTTAAACCATTTGTAAATAACAAAGATGGATATAGTTTAGTATTTTAGTAATGTGCATATATGTATATATATAAAGTCTTATTTTATTCAGCATTGGCATGAAATTTATATATCATTATTTTATATGTTAATTATCGTTGCATAATGTCTAGGGTACATAGTAAGATGTAAACATATTACTTGTGCCTATATATTGTTAGGAATTTATATAGTTTTAGTATGATCAGGGAAATGGTGGTAATGCACTCTTCTTTGCAAATAGGATTTCAATTTTATTGTATTCATAGAGTTGCAGGGCATTGATGTAATAAAATTATTGCTTCACATGTGTCTTGGGTGTTATTATCCTTGCTTACGTGTACTGGGAAACCCATCCCAGGTGGATGGTATCCTTCTTGGTCAGGCGTATGTAAGGTGGTATGGTAAGCGGTGCAGTAATGCGAGAAAGTGAGAATGCAGGTGGATTGGGTGTTCAGTAATAGGATGAACTAGTATAATAAAGTTGTCGAAGGAGTCCTAGGTGGATATGTTGGACTAGGCCTTTTCCTATAAAATCCATCATTGTAAACACACAAAATCGCAACAAAAACTCTATATTGTAAAATTCATCATTGTAAACACACAAAATCGTGATAAAAACTCTAGATTAATAAATTTGATTTATAAAACCGTAAACAATTTAAATGATCCAATACAAGAATTGAATCCATATACTTACATTTCACCAAGACACAATGGGAGACTTGTGGAAGAATATAAAGCATCACCATTGCCGCCTAGTATCCCTTCCAATTATAGATTGAGATCGAGTTAAAGTTCCATCTCTCCTTTTCCCAATTCTCGTCCCAGATTCACTTAAATATCCTCCATTTATAGATCAAGTTTAGAGAGTCTCCCATTTATTATTGGTGCAGCTACTAATTTTGTTGATCGATTTCCTCTTTCAAGCAATCTCGAGGATGGATTTTGCTTGCCTTTTCACTAAACTAATTTTTAAATTTGATCACATCACTCGATGAAATTCATTCATTCACAATATTGGCCAAATTTTTTTGTTTGGTTTGGGCGGATTAAACACGATGATCATGATTTCCAAGAGGTAAATCCTTATATATTACTATAGGGGTTCAGGACTAAGGCCTTTACTTAATGGGACTTTCAGCTTTTGTTAATGACACTCATACATGAAAAACTCATAACCCTTTTGGACCAAAACCCTTCTAGTTGGGTTGGGTTCAATCCTATGAACCCATTTGACACCATTGGCATAGACGTCCAACACATGCATGGTATGCTTAAACCACTCCCCCTTCCTACAGGTCCACAGAAACCGTGTGAAAAATGTTTGTACTACCATATTAATCGGTAAATGATCAATGAGGGAAATGTTGTGGCCCTTGTTCTTAGGTACTACCTTCTATTGGTAGCGAAAATCCAGTTGCTTGTCAGTTCTTGGTCCTTCTACATTGATTTCGAAGTCACAGATGCATTAGAAACATCTTGACCCTCATGAAACTTTCTTGTAATCACATGGAACAACTTTTATATAATGTGGATCTTCTGGTCTAGCCAAATCCTAGAGAATGGGTCTTCGATAGCAACATACAGACACACTTCTAGACATTAAGTAGGGTTTTGAAAACAAGCATCTTGCAACAAACTCATCATCCCATACCTGAACAATAGTTAGAACACATTACTTAAAGGAAACCCTATTACATCTAGTTGGTTGTGATACCTTGACTCAAGTAGAAATAATTTGT
The DNA here is from genome assembly GCA_001517045.1 of Pseudotsuga menziesii. Classification (NCBI taxonomy): domain Eukaryota; kingdom Viridiplantae; phylum Streptophyta; class Pinopsida; order Pinales; family Pinaceae; genus Pseudotsuga; species Pseudotsuga menziesii. The sequence continues at coordinate 37,949 of LPNX010918323.1, read as the reverse complement.
TTTGCAATTAAGACATAAATAAGCCCAGAAAAGAGCTTTGTTACCTTATGAAGCCTTTACTATGGGACCTATTTAAACCATTGTGCAGGTTTGAAGAAAAATTTTGACCATCCATTTCCATAGTAACATCATGCCTTGTAGGTTAAATAACCATTTTACCTCTGAATTCATCTTGATTGGCATCTAGTCTAGCTCAGAGCATCATCCAGCACGCCCATGCCCATATTCCCCTTCATCGAACCAAAAGGTTTGCGGTACCAAACATATTATTCCCTAATGGACAAACAAACCCCAAAGAAGATGAATATGTCAATCCAATTAGTTTTGACAAATTTTGGCACCCAAAATTTTGTTTTTCCTAAATTTAGTAGCTATAACCAACAAAATAAAACTAATGTTCATGATAAATTACTCCTAAAAAATTGTTAACTTTGGGTGCAATCACTAGGAGAAGGAAAAAAATAATATGTATTTTTGTAGAGGAGCATAAAGTGTCAGAATTCTAAAGCCTTGATGGCAACATGAATTCCAGAAACAAGCTAAGAATCTAAGCACACAATTAACCTCACTAGGAATTGCAGAGAATTGGCATACGGAGAGAAGAAGAGGAATTAATGAACACACATTAATGAATGATCAATAAATGATAATTGATATTATTAAAATGGTAATACATATTTATAAAGGAAAATAGAGTTGTATGGGGACAACTCATTAAGCTCAAAAAGGATGACTTGCCAAAATATAGAAAACCCCCATAGGTGGCTAAAGCACTCCGCAAATCTGTCAATGACCTCATGAATTAGAAAAAGCATGAGTTATTTGTCAAGGGAGATCGAAAAAATGCTAATCTTGGAAAATGGAGAGAAATTCATGAAGGATGGGTTGGAAACAAAAGAACTTGGTTTCCTAGTTAACTAGCTTTACCTTATCCACAGAAAAAGAAAGATAAAGAAGAATAAAGCAGAATCTACTGTAAATCATTGTTTACTAATTCTGGATGTCCATAAAGTGGTCAAGATCAACCCAGAATCAGAAATAATGAATTCCTGGAGTATAGATGGCAGGTGTTGGCTTTAAGGTGCAAGTGGACGCCAACTAATTAACCTAGTCGGTAGATAATTAATCAAATAATGCTTAATTATTTTATCCTAAGTATTGAATGGGTTTAATATATTCCAACACCCCCTATAAGTCTGACTTTATGATGGTATGTCAAAAATTTTATATGCATTTGGATGCATATAGGCCCCAACAACAAGGCTATGGTCACCCTTTAACAATTACTATGTCCAAAAAGCAGAGAAAAGAGGCAAAACCACATGGGGAAAATCCTCCCTCAAGATAGGACATGAGAGGAAAACAAAAAATGTTGCTGATGCTGCTCCAAACTAAATGCTGATGTTTGGAGGAAATTCTTCATGGGAAGAAGGAAAATCTGCTCACCTGGACCAAAGACAGCTATAAGATGGAAATAGGACCATGTAGAACAACTCAGATCCAATGATGTGAAATCTCTTGAGAGTTGTAATCAGCTCCAAGATGATATGATGACTTGAACTTCGAACCAATAGAGATGAAATCAGCTCCATATAGGTGAAATAACTATCCAAGTGAATGTGTAATTCCTCTTACTTAATTTACACAGAGAGGATATGTGCAAATGGTCATGTAGGAACAAAGAGAAGCCATAGGATCAAAGAGTGTGAATGCATGGGCTCCATGGATTGATATAGATTCTAAATAATCCACAAGATCACATATAAGCATATCAGTAGACTCATGGGAATAGACTGATAATGAATCCTTTGTAGTAGAAGTATGAAAGGAGGAAGGAAGGAGATCTTCAAAGAGGCTCTGAGGATTGATTCCAAGAACATAGGAGGAGATGTAAAAGCACAACTGATCAAGTATGGTAAGTGTAAATACACTAATACGACTTGATATGGCTAAGCAAACATCCTAAAATTCACTGGGTTGTGCACCATCAATGAGAGAGGTATGCACAAAGTGTGAAGGATATGGCACATAGATCTTAGAATCTAAGATAGAAGACATAGAGAACAATGAATGTGTGAGTGAATCATCATCAATAACAATAGTAGCTCCATCTGTCACTTCCTTTTCATCATCAGTATCTTCAAGAGACACAAAAAAATATTTCTCTTCAATATTAGCTTCTTCATTAAAGGAGGAAGCATTCAAATCAAAGAGGGTAGCAGGAACATGAACCATTATGCAAAACTTCTTCATCATAAATAACTTAATAAGAGAATGTAGAGGCCATGAAATATTGAGAGAGAGAACAAGAGGATATGTTGGGTTCGCTCCATGCTTCATCTTCTACTTCTTGCACACCAAAATCTTTTTCCAAATCTCAAATGGATATTCAACAAAATCTATGAGATGATGTATATTTGGAGACATTAACAAGCATATGATACGATAAGATCTATCACAATTATCCATCCAATCAATATTCTCTTCATAAGAGTCAGGTTCACTCAAAGCACCAATGGATACAACAAAGAGACATTGCCTCTTTAAGTATGTGCTCATATTTGGTTTCCAATTAGCATAGTTGAAAGGAGATAGTAGAGGAACTTTTGAATCCATGTTGAAGTTGTTGCAGAAGAAAATAAACCTAAAAATATGAAAGGATAATGAATTGATGAGATCCCAATGCTATGATACCATCTCATAATTCCAAAAAAATTGATGGAAACATGAATTCCATAAACAAGCTAAGAATATAATCACACAATTGACCTCGCTAGGAATTGCGGAGAATTAACATAAGGACAGAAGAAGAGGAATTAATGAATGATCAATAAATGGTGATTGATATTATTACAATGGTAATAAATCATTATAAATGAAAATAGAGTTGTATGGAGACAACTCATAAAGCTCAAAAAGGTTGACTTACCAAAATATAGCAAACCCCCATAGATGGCTAAAGCACTTCCCAAATTTGTCAAGGACCTCACGAATTAGAAAAAGCATGAGTGAGTTTTTAAGGAAGATGGAAAAACATGCTAATCCTAGAAAATGGAGAGAAATTAATGAAGGATGGGTTGGCAACAAAAGAACCCAGTTCCTAGTTAACTAGCTTTACCTTATCCACAGAAAAGGAGTATAAATCAAATTAAAGCAGAATCTACTATAAAGCGTTGTTTACTAATTATGATGTCCATAAATTGGTCAATATCAACCCAGAATTAGAAATAAAAAATACATGGGGTATAGATGGCATGTGTTTCCTTTAAGGTGCAAGTGGATGCCAACTAATTAAGTTAATGGGTAGATAATTAATCATATAATGATTAATTATTTTATCTTGAGTATTGAGTAGGTTTAATATATTCCAACAAAAATAATGGACTACTTAGGAAACATCTAACTTTTTTATAAATTGTTACTCATTTTATCTTTATATCTAAGCTATAACAATACCAAGTCATCGCAGAAAGATTATGAAAGATAAGACTCTATCCATTGAGGAAATAAGAAAAATATATTATTTATATTGTGTGGGGAAATAGAAAAAAGTGCAGGGCTATTGATGGCTATAAGGTTACATGGAGTGTTTTGTTCTTAAGAGTTTGGTTGATCCTAAGAGCTATTATATGGAGCGAGTGATGTGAGAGTCCTTATCCCATTTTATTTAACCCAATTACCTCAAAGCCTAAACTGGAGGTAGAATATATATAATATCCTTACGATTGGTTAAGAAGTCCCTCACACATTTCCTTTTTCTTGAACCATCTAGGTGCTAAAGATAAGTGTTCCATGTCTTCTTCTCAATTATATTTATGGTTTTGAAATCTAACCTTGTATTCTAATTTATAATGCATCTCAAAGTAGGATTTTTTGTTTAAATGAAGTTTTCTATGTTTCGTTTTGTTACATTTCTTAGTTGCACACATTTGTGAAATTGAATGGCATTTCAAGAAAGTTGGGTTCAAAATTGTATTAAGTATTTTGAAATTGAGTGTTAGAATAATCAACCCATAGTTACCCATATTTGACATTAATCAAAACATTTTTGTCTTATTCCTAGAATCTTAGATTCTCTCTCTATGCTAGTTGACTTCTACATGTTCCTAGAAGTCAATACTTGCTAAACTGGGTCATGGAGCACTTTGGAATCATCCTAGAAACATATTTAGCATGTCTACTTTATTCCTGGTTCCTTAAAGCACATATCTGTTTTTTTTTAAAGCTTCCTTGCTTTACAACTGTTTTAAGGCATAAAGGAAAAGCTAGTATAGGGGAACCTGACTTGTTTTTTAACACATCATCCTCCTTCCTTTTCTCCATACAAAAGCATGAATTATTTGTCTTTCCACCACATATTAGCTTTCCCAATTTCTTTAGCTAATTCGTGAGGATATTCATGGATTTGAAAAGTCCTTTTTGCACTTATGGGGGATTTGACTTGTTTTAGTAAGCCTGCTTCTTTTACCAATTCGAATAGAAACCTAGTGCTTTAAAATATCTCATGTAATTATATATTTGAGAAGCCTATTACTTCATATGGTTGGATAATGTACACTTATTCAATATAGGATTAAGTTATGCTCCAATTTCAGTCTCCTTTTGTGTGAATTTTGCATGTTTGATTAGCAATTTTGTGAGTGTAGTTGATCGATCTATTGTGTTCAATTTCCACATGGTATCAGAACCTTTGTAGATCGATTTATCTCCTTCCAAATTGTTATTTTAGGTTCGACATCACTGACTGGGAGCACATTCTGCTGACTGAAGGGCACAGGAGCTGAGATATGTACCAATCTCAAAGGATCATCTTGACTCCATTGAATTTGTTTGAATGGAAAGCTGAGATGGAGATATTGTTGAGAGCGAAAGGTATCTATAGGGTTACCATGGCTACTGAGGCAGAGCCCAATGCAGTTGCATAGAAAATCAAATGCCACAACATGAGGGATGAGGCCTATGGTCATTAGAGGAATTTTGGGGTCTAAAATGGGCCTCCTAAGGAAAATAATAAAATAATAGTTAAAATAATAAAATAATATTGATTAATTTTGGAGGAAGAAAGAAAAAAACTACTTTTTGTGTTCGTATTTTTGACATATCTCCCTGTGTTTTTACTCAAATTTCGATCAGGAGAGCTCGTTGGATGAGGAATTTGATTCCATATCCAACGAGTACCCACATTGCATACTTTTGATGGACCCCGCTACCCCAAAAACAAGAAATAGCTGAAAAGCGTGATGATGATGTCATCATCACATTTTTTCAACTATTTCTTGTTTTTGGGGTAGAGGGGTCCGTCAAAAGTATGTAGTGTGGGTACTCGTTGGATGTGGAATCAAATTCCGCATCCAACGAGCTCTCCCGATCGAAATTTGAGTAAAAACACAATGAGATATGTCGAAAATACGAACCAAAAAAGTAGTTTTTTTTAATGACAAATATGTCAATTCAACCATTATGGTTGACTTATTTTATTGAAATTCTATTGGTTCTTGAATTCCAACTCACAAAAAATTATTTTGGCACGTTTTCTTACAAGGCCCATTTTAGACCCCAAATTTCCTCTAATGCTTTTGTGTCTGAGTATTTCAAGAGACCTCCTCTTTCATCTTGATTCATTGACATCTCCTAATGAGGTGTGAGAAAACATTGAAGATATTTTTGGAAAGAAATATGAGATGAGAGGACATCAAATTGAGAATGAATTGATCTCCTCGAATCCTAGTAGCTTCGAATCATTGCAACTCTATTTTACCAAGTTAAAGGCCCTTATTTTGCAGTTAAAACAATGTGTGATTGAAAAGAAGGAGGAGCAACTAGTTTTGACCACTATTTTAAAGCTTGGTCCTCACTATTCAGTTTTTGTTTCGACCTTCTATGCCACTAAATTAACAACTTGAACCTGGAATATGCCTAAGCTTGTTGAGTTCATGGAATCCCTCACTCAGGAGCAAGATAAATTGATGATGACAAGCACCTTCAAACCTTCCAACGACCAAGCATTGGCTATTGGAGATTTGAAGGTGGATTCAAAAATCAAGAAAAAACCTAAAAATACACCTAAGCAAAAGAAAGACAAGGCAAAGTATCAAGAGGATTCCTCTGGCTCCAAGAAGAACCCCCAAAAGAAGAAGAACAAAGGAGAAATGATCAAGTGCACATACTGCAGTAAGGGCTATCATCCTGAGAGCTCTTGTATGAAAAAGCAGATAGACATGTTGACCCACCTCCTAGAGAAGAGAAACATATCCCTTCCTGATTGCTCAAAGAATAGGGAAGGAGGATAAAATTCAGAAGACAAGGAGAGAGTACATGTCTTGGTTGCTGGCACCTCAAGCTCACCTAGTTTCATCATTGATTTTGGAGCTTCCAGACATATGGTTTTGACAAAAGAGATCTTCTCTTCTCTTGACATGTCGAAAGGTCCACTAATAGTTTTGGGAGATAACTCTCTGACTGACAGTATGGTTAAGGGTGGGATTGATCTTGACCATAGTAATTTCAATAATGTGTTGTATGTTCCAGGTCTTGCCTCTAACCTCTTGTCAGTGTATCAGATGAATCACACTGGGTCTCCAAAGAAAGTCATCTTCTCCCCCAATGAAGTTGGAATCACTAATGTCATCTTCTCCCCAAATGAAGTTGAAATCACTGAGATTTCGAATGGTAAAGTCATAGCAAAAGGTGTTGTTGATCACACTTTGAAGGTATACAAGTTTTCCCATTTTCTACCCTACTCAAACCCCTCTGCTCTTCTTACTCTTGCTAATGAAGCAAGCAAGCTTTGGCATGAAAGATTTAACCATCTTAACTACATGTATCTTTCTGATTTGAGTGAAAAAGACATGGTCATAGGGTTACCAAAGATCAAATTTTCTAAGGGAGTCTGTCAAGGTTGTATCCTAGGAAAACACCTAGAGCACAAGTATGAGAGAGCTAGTCATGAGAGAACCTCTACACCTCTTGAGTTGATCCACAGTGACATTTTTGGCTCATTCCCTCATATGTCCATGAGTCAAGCCAAATATGCACTCACCTTCATAGATGAATTTTCCAAGTATTGTTGGGTTCACTTCCTAAAGCATAAGTCTGAAGTTTTTGACCTCTTCAAAGTCTTTAGATCCTTGGTTGAAAACCAGTCTAGGAGGAAAATCAATATCTTGAGATCTGAAAATGGTGGTGATTATGTCAAGTCTAATTTCATCCAGTATTGAAAATATGCAGGTATCCAGATGCAACATTCTATCCCTTACCACTGCAAAATGGTGTTACTGAGAGAAAGAACAGATCACTCAAGGAGATGGAAACTTTTATGATGGAGGCTAAAACTTTTCCACCAAATTTTTTGTCTAAAGCTATAAAGTGTGCATCCTATATCTAGAATAGGGTGCCACATAAGCAACTTGATGGTATGCCTCCTTTGGAAGCTTGGAGTGGGTACAAGCCAGATGTGACCCATTTCAGGATTTTTGGCTCAATGGTTTGGGATAGAATTCCAACTGAAAAAAGGAAGGATTTGCAACCCAAAATCCAATAGTTCCTATTTTTTGGGTATTCTGAAGATTCAAAAGGGTACAAGCTGATCAACTTGAGCACTAACAAATCTTTCATTAAAAGGAGTGTTTAGTTCGAAGAAGAGCCTTTAACAGCAGTTGAAGTTGGAGAGTCCTCTTCACCACCACGGCCATTGATTGTAAGTGAAGAGACTAATGAGTTTGATGATTCTGATATTTATGATAATGATGAATTAATGGCAGATCCTAATATCCCTACAAGACCAAATTTGGCATAAAGGACCATTCATGCAACTAGGGAACTAGCTGGAAATCCTAATGGCACTAGGAGGACTAGATCTCAATTTGAGAGTGCCCTTTGTGTGAAATATCCAGTCTTTGGTGAGAAGTGTTATTTGATGATAGATTCTGATCCACAGACATATGAAGATGCAGCACATGATCCAAGATGGAAAATATCCATGAAAGAAGAATTCATATCGCTATAGAAGAACCGCACATGGGAACTGCTTGATCTCCTCCCAGGGAGGAAGCTAGTGAAGTGTAAGTGGGTATTTAAAAATAAATTTTCTGCTAATGGTTCACCTTTTAAATATAAGTTAATATTGGTATCCAAGGGATACTCTCAAGTATTTACTACAATGAGACCTTTGCACCAGTGGCAAAGATGGACTCCATAAGGCTTGCCCTAGCCATTGTAGCTTCGAAGCAGTGGAAGGTACATGACATGGATGTAAAGTCTGCCTTTTTGAATGGAGATCTGAATGAATATATTTATATGAAGAAACCAGAAGGTTTTGTATCTAATCCATATTTAGTGTGCAGGTTGAAGAAATCATTGTATGGGCTCAAGCAAGCCCCCAGGGCTTGGTCTACCAAGATTGATGGATTTCTGCTGTCACTGAGTTTTGTTCAATGCAAGTCTGATCCTAATGTCTATTTTAAGATGATTCATGGTTCTTTAATGATTATTGTTCTCTATGTGGATGACCTACTGATTACAATAAGTTCAAAGAAAGAGATTGCCTCCTTGAAGAATGCAATGAACCATGCCTTTTCTATGACAGATTTAGGATTGTTGAGACAATTCTTGGGTCTCGAAATTGCTCAATCCAAACATGGAATAAAGTTTCATCATTCAAAGTATGATTCATATTTTCTCACCAAGTTCATCATGAAATATTGCAAGCCAAGCAAGACTCCATTCCTTTCAGGAGTTAAGCTTGAAGAAGCAGGTGCTTATCCTATGGTAAATAATACACTATATAGGCATTTGATTGGGTGTTTGCTTTATCTTACACATACTCAACCTAACTTATCTTATGAATTTAGTGTGGCTTCAAGATACATGGGTCAGCCTCATGAGATCCATTAGAGGGCAGCCAAGAGGCTCCTAAATGTTGTTCAGGGAACAAGGACTCATGGGATTTTCTACAAAGCAAAATCTGACTTAGAGCTAGTTGGATTTACTGACAGTGATTGGGCAGGTGACAACACAAATCAAAAGTATACCTTAGGATATGTGTTCATGCTTGACAAAGGACCAATCAATTGGTCAAGTAAGAATCAAAGTGTCATAACACTCTCATCTACAGAGGCAGAGTATAGAGGAGTTGTAAATGCAGCTACTCAATGTTTATGGTTGAAGGGAATACTTGGAGAATGTGGATTCGAATCAGATTTTTCAACAGTAATCTATTGTGACAATAAAAACACCATTCGAATCTCCATTTATCTAGTTCAAAGACAAAGAACCAAGCACATTGAGATCCATATGCACTATATGAGGGAGCTTGTGCATGATGGTACCATTGCTCTACTCTACTACGCATCTTCAAAACAAGTAGCAGACATATTCACCAAAGTATTCTTTGAGAATACCTTCAGTAATCTCAAATCACTATTGGGGATTGCTAATCATGTGGTGAAGAATTATTGATGACAATATTTCCAAAAAAAAAAAAATCATGTCCATGCTTAAGGGAGGATTTTCCCACTGGATTTTTGCCTCTTTCCCCTCTCTATGGTAATTGACTTCTAGATGTTCCTAGAAGTCAATACTTGCTAAAGTGGGTCATGGAGCACTTTGGAATCATCCTGGAAACATATTTAGCATGTCTACTTTATTTATGGTTCCTTAAAGCGCATATCTTCGTTTTTTGAAAGATGTCTTGCTTTGCAGCTGTTTTAGGGCATAAAGGAAAAGCTAGTCTATGGAAACTTGCCTTGTTTTTTACCACATCATCCTCTTTCCTTTTCTCCATACAAAAGCATGAATGAGTTGTCTTTCCACCATATATTATCTTTCCCACTTGCTTTAGCTAATTCATGAGGATCTTCATGGATTTGGAATGTCCTGTTAACACCATATTCGAAATTTTCGATTATGGGTGATATTTGGGGAAAAGACCTTATCAGAAGGTATTGGGAAGGATTCCTCAAAGTTTGTATGGGTATTGAAGGCATCTGTGGAGTGGCATTCTACCTCTAGGACAAGCAGCAATAGGAATGAGGTAAAGGAAAGTGTGAATCGATGACCATGATTTGAAATGATAAAGATTGAGGGTAGAAAGTCATTTCGTGGATCATAGATGCAAGGTAAAGAGCGGTCGTCAGATGTGCGGAGTGCGTTAAATGGGAACCATAATGGAAGGCTGAGATTAATCTAAAGACAGATCAATGGCATCGAAGCATTTCATGCAGCAGACGTGCTCAACCAAAGCCACTTTTCCAAATCACAAAATAAATTAAAGGATGGAGGCATTTGACAATGGAGATAAGAGTATGAGCACATCCACAGCCATAGATGATTTCATGTTCCAAACTAGCGCGGATAAAGTTGTGATTCCAAATCATGAAAAATGTTTAACATCTCAAGATTTATATAACATAGCAAAATCTGAATGGGGGGCTAGCGTTGAAATATTACTGACCAAATCAAAGTCTAAGTCTGACCTAAAGAAAGATGAGGTTATCCCTAGTAGACTAGAATCCTATCTACTTGACTCTTTGTGGCTAGACCCTGAGACCTTGGCGAAAGCTAAAGGGGCAGTCCTTTTTTTTCAGAACACCCAGTTCCCTAACCCCCCTCTTTCTCCTAATCAACCTACACCGATGAAAGCTGCCAAGTTTGCTCCATTGGCTTTACCTATAGTTCTGCACAACGTTCCCTTAAACTATTCCCAAAGAATTTCACTATATGATGGGGAGGGGAATGTCTCTGCAAAGTGCCATGTGGGTAGGTTTGAGGACTTTGTAGACCTAGAGGAAGTGGATCATGAAGACATCAAGATGAGGATGTTTGCACAGAGTTTGTCTAGGGAAGCCAAGAAGTGGTATAAATAGTTGCCACCCAGGTCTATTCTTAATTTCGCTGGTTTCCAAACTGTGTTTCTAGAAAGATGGGATGATAAGAAAATCCCATTACAAGTCCTGTCCCAATATAACAATATCAAGAAAGGAGGTTTTGAGTCGGTCCATGAGTTTTCCAGCAGATTCATGAGAGCATATAATTCGATAACTACTGACATTAAACCCTCACCCGGTGCGGCTAAGCTTCATTATGCCAAGGCCTTTGATAGTGATTTTGCATTGTTGTCGATAGAAAGAAAATCGGCTACTCTTCCTGCCATGTTCACAGATGCCCTAGAATTAGAGGCCAATATGATGGCATGTGGAAAGATAAAACAAAGAGTGGATGTCAACAAGAGGAAAGGTAGAGAAGAAATACACCCCACCTCTTCTACTTCTTCATCTAGTGATGTAAAATTCGAAATGATTCTACCCCCAAGAAGTTCAGCAAATTAGACCCCCTTTCCCTGAAAAATATGTAGATGCAGAAGATGATGCAGAGTCTATTGAAGACAATATTCATCATTTTGGTGATTTAGATTCTGAAATCTATTTAACTGAAGAGGAACATAATATGTTTGCACAAGTAGATGATAACGCTTTGGCTGAGGAATTGGAACAATATCATAAGGGATATATGCATCCTATAGATGATGTCAGAAAGATCAAAGTGAGGAATAGAGACGTTGATATAAATAAAGGAGGGTTAAATCCAAATTGGCCTTCCAATATTCAGACCAGTGTAGAAAAAAGAAATGAAAAACAAAAAGAGCCTGTTGTATATAAATAATTTGGAAATGGAACCGAGAAAGTAAAGGAACCAAAAAAAACAGCACATGTGGAGCTAGACAAAATTTCTTCCATGTTTAATCTCCAAAGGGAACTTGCTAAGTTGAAGATTTCAATTCCTATTAATGAACTACTAAGAAATCAAGAATATAGGAACACTATAACAAAGATGATCATGAATCAAGGAGAAGCTCACCCAGATATTTTAGAACTGACAGAAGACAATCCTACTATTATCTTGGGATCTAAAATTGATAGTGTGGATAGTGAAGACGAGGAAGTACCACCATTTTACATGAGTTTAAATGTGCATGACATGGTGTTTCATAATGCTATGTTGGATTTAGGTGCTTTACATAATTTGATGCCAAAGGGAGTGGTGGAAAGTCTGGGGTTAGAGATTACCAGGCCTTATAAAGACCTGTATTGCTTTGATTCTAAAAGAGTTAAATGTTTGGGTTTGATCAAGGGCATGGTGGTATCATTGAATAAGTTACCATCTAAAACTGTGGTCATGGATGTTGTCGTGGTTGATATTCCTCCCAAGTTTGGTATTTTGCTGTGAAGGTCTTGGACTTCAAAGTTATAGGGTAGCTTACAAATGGATATGTCTTATGCAACAATTCAAGTTCGTAATGAAAACAAAAGACTATACAGTGAGAAAATATTTCCTTATGTTGTGAACAGTTAGGCTAAGCCTGATAATCATCATGTTTATGCTGTCGATACAGACCTAGGGACATCTATTTTCTTCAATGATATATCTCCTTGTAACTCAAAAACTGTTGTACCAAGGAAAGGTAAGAAGGATAAAAAGGAGACAAATGAACATGAAGCTTTGGAAAGAAATCATAAAGATGAAGGACTATGGAAGATGTATTTTGATGGCTCGGTGGCTAAAGTAGGTGTTGGTGCAGGTGTGTACATAATTTTACCCATTAGAGATACTACAGCTTATTCTTACAAGTTGGTTTTTGAATGCACTAATAATGTAGCAGAATATGAGGCTTTGTTGCTGGGTTTGCATGCATTGAAGGATTTGGGAGCTGAAAGGGTCCAAATCTATGGAGATTCAAAACTTGTAGTGAATCAGGTGAATGAAAACTACCAGAATAGGCATCCAAGAATGAGGGCTTACCAGAATGAGGTATGGGACATGTTCAGAAATTATTCCACTGAACACAGGGTCCAAGTGATTCCTAGGTATGAGAATACAGTGGCGAACTCTCTGGCAACCGCAGCTGGGAAATTTGAGGATCCTACCGCAGGTAAGAGAAACTACAAAGTAGACATTGTGAACAGGCCCTACATACCTGAAAACACCAAATATTGGCAGGTTTTTGAAGATGATATGCAAATCAAAACGTTTTTGGAACTGTCTGGTGAGTTTGTGAATACCTGCATAGAGGAAGATGGTGCTGACTCTGAGAATTTCCTAGAGGTTGATGGGAATGAAGAAGAGACCGCTGGAGCAGAGAACATGAAAGGATTTTTGGGAGGTAGGGATATAGTCCAATTAAAAAGTAATCACATCTCCAGAGGTTTAATCCCTTTAGAGACTCTTTTTTACCAAAACAACGTTTCCAGAGATCCTAAGGTTAGACCTACTGAAGACGCTATGGAAAATAGAAATATTGGCACCGAAGATGACCCGAAAATTGTGAAGCTATCCAAGAAATTACTAGCTAAAGAAAATGATGAATATGTAAAACTGATGAAGAAATACACAAATGTGTTTGCGTGGAGTTATGATGACCTCAAGGAGTATGACACTTCCATTATATAACATACTATCCCAATCAATCCTGTGGAAAAACTGTTTAGGCAGAAGCTCAGAAGAATCAATCCAAAGCTAGTACCTATCATTGAAAAGGAGATTAAAAAGTTGTTTGATGAAAAAATAATTGTGAATCTGAGGTTTTCAAAATGGGTAGCTAATTTGGTTCCTATTAGGAAGAAGAATGGGGAAATAAGACTATGTGTGGATTTTAGGAACTTGAATAAAGTCTCTTTGAAGGACAATTACCTTTTAACTAAAATGGACCAGATCCTGCAGAGGGTGGTGGGCTCAGAGAGGATATCTACTATGGATGGGTTTTCTAGTTATAATCAGATGAAGGTGCTTCCTGAAGACCAAGAAAAAACTACTTTCACCATGCCTTGGGGTACTTTCATGTATGCAAAGATGTCGTTCGTATTAATGAATGTTGGAGCCACTTTCCAACGTGCCATGGATATTTCCTTTGCAGATGAAAAGGAAAAGTTCATGGTGATTTACATGGATGATATTACCATATATTCCAAGTTTGTCAAAGATCATATCAGACATTTAGAAAGGGTTTTCATTAAGTGCAGAAAGTATGGCATCTCATTTAATCCAAGAAAGTCAATTTTTTCTCTGGAAGAAGGAAAATTGTTGGGGCATAGTATTTCAAAGGAAGGAATCGGGATTGATCTAGACAGGGTAAGTAGCATCTTGAAGGTGGAAGAACCAAGAAGTAAGAAGGAAATACAGTCCTTCATTGGTCAGGTTAATTTCTTGAGAAAATTCATTCCTAGCTTTGCTGAAATCCCGATGAACATTACCAATATGTTGAGGAAAGATCATGAAATAAAATGGACTATGGAAGCCAAGAAATCTTTCAAAGATATAAAACAGGCCATTTCAGAAGCTCCCATGCTGGTCAGTCCAGAATTTGAGAAATATTTTTTAGTATTCTCATATGCTTCAGAGCATACTACAGCAGCAGTTTTGTTACAAAAAGATGATCAAGGTGAAGAGCATCCTATAACATTTTTCAGTAAGATATTGAGAGATGGAGAATTGAAATATGATATAATGGAAAAACAAGATTATGCTTTGGTTAAAGCCTTAAAGGACTTCATAATTTACATCCTCCATTCCCATATAACTGCATATGTCCCCACCAGTGTGGTGAAGAGTGTACTTACATAACTAGATCCAGAGGGGAGAATAGATAAATGGATTGTAGTGCTTCTAGAGTACGACATAGAAATTAAGCCCACAAAATTGATTAATGGGAAGGTATTGGCTAAAATGATGACAGATTCCCATTGTGATTCTCTGCAGCTAAATTTTTTAGCTAGTCAATCTAATCAGCTGGATACAAAAGTACATGTGGGGCCTGAATTTTCTATCTCTCCCTAGTATACTGATATTGTTTATGTATTGCAAAATTTACAGCCTCATGAAGGGTTAAGCAAGACCAGAGCTAGGTCTGTGAAGCTGAAGTCTATGAAATTTTGTATCATAGAACAATATCTTTATTAGAAAGACCCTGGTGGATTACTGCTGAACTGTCTTCTGGAGAATGAAGCTTGACATATAACAAAGGAATTCCATGAAGGGGATTGTGGAGGGCACCATTCTTGGAAGGTAACCGCAAATAAAATTCTAAGAGCAGGATTCTATTGGCCTTCATTGTTCTCAGATGTATATAAGGAAACAACTAAATTCCATCAGTGTCATATTTTTGAAGGAAAAAGGAAAGTGGTTTCACTTCCCCTCAACCCTATATGAGTAGAAGCACCTTTCCAGCAATGGGGGTTGGATTTCATTGGAGAGATAAATCCAAACTCCTCGGGACAGCATAAGTGGATTTTAATAGCTACCGATTATTTCACGAAGTGGATTGAAGCAATACCCACTAGAAGAGCTACAGAAGAAGTGATAATGGATTTCCTAGAGAATAATATTTTGGCAAGATTTGGTTGTCCTAAATGAATTGTGATAGATAATACACCCGCGTTCAAGTCCAAGAAGATGATTAATTTTTTCTTTAAATATCATATAAGCCTAAATCATTCTACTGCTTATTACCCACAAGATGGATTGGCATAATCCTCTAACAAGAGTCCGGTGAGGATTATTAAGAAGTTGTTGGAGGACAACAAAAGAGCCTGGCATACAAAGTTGAAATATGCCTTATGGGATGACAAGATCAGTACAAAGAGGGCTATTGGTATGTCAGCATTTCAATTGGTATATGGAGCCAAGGTAATTTTTCTCGCATCTCTAGGAGTTTGAGTTATGAAATTATTGCAGGACCATCTAGATGAACCTAATCCCATGCAAAGAAGGATCAACTAGATTATTCAACTGAATGAAAGGAGGGATAAAGCCTATGATAAGGTCTAGATACATCAGGAGAAGATGAAGAATACCTTTGACAGAAGAATAAAGGAGGACGTTTTTCAGGTTGATGACCTGGTATTAAAATGGGATGCCCCGCATGAAGACAAAGGAAAACATGGAAAATTTGATCACTTGCGGGAAGGCCCATACCTTATTGTAGCACTCAGAGGTGACAATGCTTTCATTCTACAGTATCCAGATGGGTCACAGTATGAGGGAGGCTCAGTGAATGGGAGGTTTGTAAAGAATTACCTGAAGTAAAGGGACAGAGTTCCATGTATCATAGTGTAAATATTTTTATTTTTTCAGTCAGTACAGATGGTGAATCGAAATATTTGAAGCCCGCAGAGAAGGCCCTAAGATCGGAAGAGGTAACCATTTTTTCAATTATGTTTTCTTTCAGAAAAATAAAGTAAGAGGATGTTGTCAATGGATTCGGTGACTGATCTATGGGGTTCTTTGCTACCTCGATGGGAGGATAGCATCCCTTGTGGAGCCGATCGTTAACACCATATTCAAAATTTTTTATTATGGGAGATATTTGGGGAAAAGACCTTATCGGAAGGTGTTGGGAAGGCTTCCTCAGAGTTTGCAAGGGTATTGAAGGCATCTATGGAGTGGCAGTCTATCTTTAGGACAAGCAGCAACAGGAATGAGGTAAATGACAATGTGAATCGACGACCATGATTCGAAATGATAAATATTGACGGTAGAAAGTAATTTCACAAATCATAGATGCAAGGTAAAGTGCGATCGTCGGATGTGTAGAGTGTGTTAAATTAGAACCATAATGGAAGGTTGAGATTAATCTAAAGACAGATCAATGGCACCGAAGCATTTTGTGCACCAAACGTGCTCGACCAAAGCCACTTTTCCAAATCATGAAATAGATTAAAGGATGGAGGCATCTGACGACAGAGATAAGAGTATGAGCATATCTACAACCACAAATGATTTTGCGCTCCGAACTAGCGCAGATAAAGTCATGATTCCAAATCATGAAAAGTGGTACTGCCTGCAAAAATCAATGGTCTCAACAAAGGCGGGGATAGATATACGGTCATGGTTCATTTCATGATTTGAACTAGCAAGGACGAGGTCAGGATCTCAATTTGAGAAAAGTGGTAGGGTCCGCTCCGATCGACGACCGTGAGGAGAGGTCGATCTTGATTGATGGATAAGAAACATACCGCAATCTAGAGTTGCTCACTAGATCAAAGAATTAGGAATCGATGGAATGTTAAAGTTTTCAGACATGAACGGCCGCGATGAAGGTAATTTGGAGATCGACAGTGAAGGTCGATTTTCCCAAATTGAGCTACACATGCTGATAGTGAGGAAAAATTTGGCATAAATAACCTCGCATATCCAAGTCTTATATCACAAGGAGAAATATCTACAGTGCAGGATGCATAGAAAAGGCATAGAGATTACGTGATATAGAAAACTAAAAAAGGGTCTACATGGAGTTGGAAAGGTTTGTATTTTCCAAAGCCTCAAGATTGATGAACGCCCCGACCACATATAGAGAGCTAGCGTGGACGAACCAGAAGACTGTGCTAGAGAAACAAGGTAGGCCCCTGATACTCCCTTAGTGCTATTTGAAAATGGAAAAAGTAGGAGAAATATAAGTGGTAGATGCAAGGGATAGTGCAGAACCAGAGGTCACATGTCGAAGGGAAAAAGAAAGTCTTGTGGATGAGAACGCAAAGATTTTCGATACCATTCTGGTGGGGGAAACCATTGAAACTACTAGGGGTAAATTGCAAGTCCTTAAGGACCAGGGTAGCAATACCTGTGGTGTTTTTAAATATTTTTTCCATCTTTTCTCTATTAACCAAACCCCCCATTGCCCTGAGTTTGTTGAGTGGTGTGCAGACAATTTTTTTTCCACCGAGGGAGTAATTATGAATAAGTCCAAATCCAAAATCCTCTGCTCATTCTAGGATCCTGTTGTTCGTAAAACCCTCCACGTCCCAGATGAGTTTGTCTAGATATCCCAAAAATACTGAGAAGAGAATATCGTACATTTCTTTAGAGAGTCTACTATCGAAAATAGAGAATATTTCCTGATATCTTGTTCAAAACCTCATGGTGAAGTCATCAGTATGTCTTACCCCATTGACCTTAGTCAATTTAATGAAGAAAATCAGTGGTGCATAACCCTAGCCTGTCAATTTTTAGGGCTAGATACTAACGGTTATGTCACAGAGTCATTGTTGAGTCTACTCTTCATTTTGAGTACCTGTATTGTCAAACCAAAACTGCCAGGGCAATTTTTTTAGTCCTATTGTCTTAAATTTGATGAATTTCTAGCCAAGAACATTTGTTCTTAGTTAGTGAATTTCCATCGCACCAAAGGATTCAAATTCCAGTCCTTTTTATTGAGAATGTTTATAGATTATAACGAAGAATATTTACAAGTGCCTGAGCTAGAATCACTGGTGAGATGACTAAAGAATACTGTAAATTCATGAACCATTTGATGGCCAAAATATACAACCTTTTCTTTCAAGAAATGCTACCTAGGGTGTTGCCGGATATGAGGAAAATACTGTAGCTGTCTCATAACAAGATGATAGGAGACTGGGTCCTGACAAAATTTGGAACAATCATAAGGCTATACAGTTTTGTGCATCAACCTTACATCTTGCTAGCCTTTCTAACTGTTAGGTTTTTCTCCTTGGAATTAATCAAGCAAAGACTCACTGTTGAAGAAGAACACTTTTTGAATTCTAGGAAGAGCATAAATCTTGTTTTCCCCTGGGAGGTGGGGCCATACACGGTCAGGAGCAGGTCTGCTTTGCCACTGGTTGGTAACTTACTCAAAGGCATGGAATTCTCTCTGGAACAAGCTGTAAATTATGATCCACATCAAGTAATTTCCAGAAGAAGGAAGGCTCACAAGTGTAAGCCTTTTGAGCACACTGAAATACTCGAGCTTAGAGAAGCTACCAATTGGGATGATTTCCCTAATTCTACCATGATGGATATCAACATAGGACGAGGCTCCATCTCACCCCTACCATGGAACAATTATCCCCAAAGGGAGCTGTCCAAAGTAGTTGCAATAGCTGGGAATGCCTCGTCGTTGGTCAGTTATTCAGGGACTTCAATGAAAAGAGGACTTTCGGAACCTATGGAGACTGATCAGGTAGATACTTCCAGCATGCCCAAAAAGAAAAAAATAGAACAAGAACAACAGCTAGTGCAGGTTAAGAAGATCCATATGAAGGGGCAAATGAAGAAGAAAAATGTGGAAGATAAACAGAAACAAGAAGATCCCGAAGCAGCCAAGTTACAAATCTAGGAATATGTGTTTGATGGAAAAACTCCAAACAGGCATGCCAATAAAGAAGACTGGCTGGAATCTTACCGAGAAAGGGTTGATAAAAATTTTAATGAGACATCAAAGCTGTATAATGAAGTAATATAGTTTCCCTACCCAAATGTGGCATTGAATACTGTAAGGGTTCATGCTACGGACACCCTCAGCCTGGCGTTGAAAGTATGAAACAAAGTGTCAAAGGTTAATGTGAAACTCACAAAGGTTCCCACTACTGATATAATACACCTTAACAGAGAGACCGGTGACATATTGAATACTAGATTACTGAAAGCTACACTACAGATATCCAAGCTAGAGGCAAGTAAAACAAAAACTGTAGACCTTTTGAGAAAGGTAAGAGTCCAAAACAAGGCCCTCAAGATCCAAATTAATAATTTGCAGAATGAATCAATAAA
Organism: Pseudotsuga menziesii; assembly: GCA_001517045.1. NCBI lineage: Eukaryota > Viridiplantae > Streptophyta > Pinopsida > Pinales > Pinaceae > Pseudotsuga > Pseudotsuga menziesii. Next base: position 18,392 of record LPNX010918323.1, on the reverse strand, counting down.
AATAGATGGACCGACACATAAGGGAGCTTTGGCTCAAATATTGATGGACGAGAAAGAAAAAGAGATCCAACTACTAAAAAAGAAGTTGAAAATCCTTTCCACCCAGCTCACTCAGATAGATGAGTTGGTTGAATTCAAAAAAGAGAAAGAGGCATTGAACACTGATATTACAGATTGCAAGGCCAAGATGTTGAATCTCGAGGAGAAGGAAAGGCAGTGGGAAGTGGATACCAAGCTTTTGAAGAAGAGCGAAAAAGAATTAAAGGCTGCACTAGCTAGAAAGGAAAAAGAGCTTCAGGAAAAATGCACAGAGGTTGCAATTCAACCAGTAAATGTAGATGGAGAAGCAGACACCAGTTCTCTTTCTAAGGAAATGTCCCAAATAGGCATGAAAGATACAGAGCTTACCAAGTTAAAGTAGCAGATTAAGGAGATACAGGAGAAAAAATCAAAGGAGGAACAAGAAAAGGAAAATATAGAGGAGAAATGTCAAGAATTGACATAGCAAAATGCCAAATTAAGCCAGCAGGTGATCAGTAAATTGGCCTTACAGGGTCCTAGACATTTGATCTAGGATCAAATCATTGAAGAAGCTAACAAGTTCATACCTTATATAGATTTCATCGTAGATCAGGAAAATGCTTTGACAGAGGCCAAGAAAAAGGTTTCAATAGTATTGGGAGAAGTGCAGAGAAGAACTGCAGTGATAGCAGAAAATGCTGTTGAATTTCTAAGTGCCTTGTCAGATGATCTAGCCAACCGGTATAATATTCAAAACAGAGTTTCTATCATCTCTGGGGCTAGAAAGGTAATTGCTAAACATAGGATGCTAGACACTGTCCAAGCCAAAATTGGCATTATTGATCACAAGGTCAAGGAGGTTATCAATTTATTTAAGCCACTGGTGGACAGACGGATTCCTTTATTTTGGGAAGAAAAGGGGCCCTTATTGTCTCGGAAATATTATCTAGAGTGATTGGTTAATTGCTGATTAGACAACAGCAAGTTTCGAGACATGCAGCAATCCTTGTCAGGCAGGACCCTTTTCGATAAGTTGGCTAGTGAATTTGAACTGTTGTTTCTTTTTAAAGCCAACTGTGCCAAAGCACCCAAGGCCTCATACACAAAAACTATGGAACTCAAAGTACAGGCACTTGACATGGTTGTCGTGACTTTGCCTGGTCCTGATCAATGGAGGTCAGTTCAGCAATATGGGTCGAACAAGTTTAGGACACAACCATAGAGGTGGCAATGACAATGATATAGGAAATTTTCTACGTGGACACCCCCTTTGATGATCACCTCTCCCAGAGATTTGTACAGTTGTCACCAACCGGATGGATACATAAAGGCTCTTGCGCATATTTTATCCCGTAGTTCATAGTTCATTTTTTGGTTTTATGTAAATCATGGTAGATACACCACATTAGAGCTTATTAGAAGTTGTTCTTCAATTGTAACAAATTTTGATTCCCGAATGTCGGTTTAGGAAGTCCAAAAATGCTATAAATGTACCTCCTGAAGAAGGAGAAAGGGTTGGAACCGATGTAATTTTGCAGTGTATGTTTTCAAGAGTTTCTTAATTACAGAGCCAAAGTTGGTGTTTTTCCAGAGATTCATGTGTTTTTTTATGTTACAGTCCATTACTTTCTTTCTCATGTGAATGTTTTTCCAGTTTATCTTCCCCATTATGTTTTCTTTCATGTCTGAAATAAGTGTATAACAATTCAGAATTCATACATACTATGCTTTGTCTGTTGTTTTCAGATATCCACTAAAGCTTTCTTCTAAAATTGATACAGAATTAATTCTCCAATGCTCTGTGTTAATGGTCTGTTCATGTTCCTCTTTTTCGCCAGACAATTATGATTTGACTGTAATCGAATGGCTATATTGCCTTTGTGTTAAAATTTCCTACATAACTTCTGTTTGTTTCAGTTACGCATCTTGACTCCATTTCCCAATGGTCCTATGTTATGTTTCAAACACCCTTACAAGCAATTCATATTTTCACTTGTACATATCTGGAATTTTTAATATTTGGTGAGAGATCCCTCTCGAAAGAGTAGAAGGCCATTTCTCTCTTTGAAAGTGGTTCTGTCGTTACCTAGGAACAAGCCTTCCGCAACCTTTGGTTCAATTCCAGTGCTAACAAGTCCTTTTTGCACCTATGGGGGATTTGACTTGTTTTAGTAAGCCTGCTTTTTTGACCAATTCGAATAGCAACCTAGTGATTTCAAATCTCTCATGTAATTATATATTTGAGTAACCTATTATTTCATATGGTTGGCTAATGTACACTTATTCAATATAGGATTAATTTATGCTCCAATTTTAGTCTCTTTTTTTGTGAATTTTGCATGTTTGATTAGCAATTTTGTGAGTGTAATTGACCTATCTCTTGGGTTCAATTTCCACATTTAGTATTGTAGGAAAAAATTCCTAGTGTCTAGGGTCACTAACAAAGCAAAAATAATATAAATTGTTGAACTTTCTAATTCAAGTAATGGTATCAAATATGAACTCTAGGCAGTTAACAAAAAAGTACCTTTTACTAAATGGTTGATCACTTGCCAATGTCTTATTACTTTCCTAGGTGTAGTCTCTATTTTTTCCAATGTCCTAAATATTTGTACACAGAAAAACAATAACCTTCCTCAAAACATAAAAGAAAATATCATTAATGATAATAAAACAAGAAAGCTTGTAACTAACTAATATTAATTAACAATAGACACTTAATTCCTCCACGTGTTATTTAAATTCAATAACTTGGGAAAATCATATATGAATATGGATTAAAATTAGATCCCGAGAATATCAAATCCATATCCAGTTGATCAACTCTAAAGAATGCAACTGGTGTGAGCAAATTCCTAGGCTTGCTATGTTATTATGGAATAATCATCAAAGGGTTTCTCTAATGTTGAATATCATCTCTCATGGGGAAAATCATCTAATTTTACTATTATTGTGATAACTTTGAAAAAAATGGAAACTCCAGTATTTAAAATCCTAAACTTCATTTGTTGATATGACTCAAAGTCTAAAAACAAATGGACCAAATCGCAACTCTAATATCCTATTCAAATGCGCTCGAGAAGAATGTCATTATCTTTGCAAAAGTAACTATGGCTGAAACATTTACAAGTAATTACCTAAACCCAAAAACTGTGGATAACTAACTCCATGAGTAGTGGATCCCTCACATGAATGGGGTTGGACCCTCTACTATTTCTATGAAAATGGATTCTACTGCACCTTATTTTTTAAGATTGTTGGCAAGCAGTTTTGGGATAAGTTAGCTGCGCAGCATCGTGGATGCTGTGCAAGGTCAAAGATGTTGTGTAAGGGGGAAAATGACGCACAAGTTGGAATTATAATATTTTATGTATTTTGGTCATATCTTGTAGTTTTTGATAGTATTTTGTGCATTTTGGTCATTGTTTTGTAGAATCGGTTAAGAAGTAGTTAGGCAGTTGTCTAAGTGGACCATTGATGCAAAGGAGCAAGCCTATAAGTAGATGTTGAATTGCAAGTGTCAATCCTTCTTCAGCTTATGCTTCCTATGATTTTGGGAAAGGAATCTAGCTATCTCTAAACTGTTGTGAAGTATTTTGGAAAATATGTGGCTTGTTGCAAAGGTTAATACGACATGATGGAGATTGAGTAGAATCATTGTGTCTTTCTTGTTTTCCTATTTTCCTCTTTTCTGTGATCCAAATATGAATGCAATGTGTATATGTGATATGGATCTATGAATGATGCGATGTTTCTCTACTTTGTATGAAGTATATTGCTAGATCTGTTTGCGCATCAATGATTTGCTGCGATTTAGTTGTGATAATGCAATCTTCTAAATGATGATATGGTTCTGTTAAATGCATAAGCTAAGTGTTTAGATATGTGAAATAATGCTACAATCATTTAATAAGTAGATGCACATGGTCCTCCTTCATTCCATGGAAACTTGGTTCTGTCACCTCTCCCTAGAAGATATCGGGTGAGACTTCATCTGCTATGTAGGTGTTTTCAAACAGGGTAAAACTTGTATGGGCTACTTAGGGAGATCGTAGTGGCTTGGATGTCAACAGAGAGGTGAACCCTTATCGACTGGTTTTGTGTCAACAAATGGTTCCATTTTCAGGATCATAATGCGAAGAGGAGGGAGGACATGTTTTGGCATCCAACGAGACAGAAGATCCAAGATTGGTTTGATCAAAACATATGGGATTTTTCTAAGAAATAGAATCTGAACCCTGGACATACGAGAGATAAGTGGTTGGCACGGTATATGTACGACCATACACATGAGTAATTTCTATCTGAATTTTCAGTCATCTTGTACGAGTGTTTGGTGTGATTTACGTATCCCAAGACAAATTTCTGAGGCAAACCAACATCCTGGACCCCATAATTGATCCAAGAGTTGCAAGAGCTAGACAACAGAGCATCAGGGGATGTTGAAGTCTGGCTTGATAGTATCTTGGAAGGCTATATCACTGATTTCACGGTTGATACCACTAAATCTTAGAGAAAAGTAGAAATAGAGTTCTTCAAAGTACCAAGAGATAGGTTCTTGTTATCTTTGAAATTGTCCATTAATATGCTCGTCTGTGAAAAGGGAATTTTGAAGATGCACCTCGAGTAGTAAAACTCTGGTGTGTGGAGGTTGTGGACACTGTGAATATAGGTAGGGATGAATGTAATGATACAAGGTAGATGGGTGCAAGTTGCAATGAGACTTTGAGGGAAGTTGAGGAAGAGAGTGGTCTTAGGAGAGGAGGAGAAAGGTCTTATCAAGAGAAGAGGTAGAGGACAAGGGAAGGTCCTGTTGCGATCTAAACACAAGACCGTGAAGGAACACCACACCAGACAAAGTGACCCTACATCGATGATGAGGATGACTAAGATACACCTAGGTTAGAGGAAAGATCAACCCCCATCAGAAACGTACCCACACCTCCTGTGCACTACACCACACTCAGGGAGGAACACAAGATCGACACCGTCATGCCCGACATGTCAACAAAATTCTTATAGTAGTGGATCAGAGACTGTAGGAAGAAGGCCCAAGATGGTGGGTGATGATGCAATGTTACCCCTATTCCATGGAAACAAGATTGAGGATCCATAGAAATACTGGTTCTTGTGTGAAGTTGTATGGACTATTAAACAAACTACAGATGACGATGTCAAGAAAGGCCAATTAGCGATGACTCTTCGGGGTCATGCACTATATTGGTTCATGAAATTTGTACAAGTTCCTATGGGCTCCAGTGAAAACATTGGCTAAAGTCAGAAAAGGATTGATTGAAGAATTCAGAAAACTAAAATCTAAAGCGCAATACATCACGAAACTGAAGGACATTAAGAGGTATCCAAACGAAACCATTTGGGATTTTGATCAAAGGTTTAAGATGTTAATGGCAAGAGTCAGCTTTGAGATGAGTGACATTCAGCATAAGGAATGGTTCATCATGACATTACTGTCTCACATCATATTACAATTGATGCAGTAAAAGATTGCGACACAGAGCGAGGCTCTAGAGATTGCGATGAAGTTCGAAGATTCACCTATAAGGGAAAACACTGTTGGTATGAACCAAATTCACACACAGCTAGAAAATTTGACCCTCCATTTCTAATATATCAAGAAAGGAAAAGAGAATCACGAGGAAGTATGTTGTACTCGATGTCACGTCGATGGATATACCAAGGATAATTTCCTAGATTTCTGAAACTATCTGTTATCGGGAGTTTCGAACCCATTGAGTTGTGGTGATATTTCATGGTGTCGTATATACCAAGTTTACAGACATCTACATGAAGATTTTGGATATATGCAGAATATGGTCATGAAATTGATGAACTTATACTATGCATTTTGTCGGTCTGTTGGGAATGAAGATAAGGATTGTTGCGCATATGATCTACTCTAGGAGAGAACAATAGACATGTACTATGTGAAGGGAGAGGAACATCGGGTGGTACCAACAACTACAGTCACAGCCAAAGGTGGTACATCTGCCACCTCAATGATAGTTTGTACCGCAGCCGCAACCGTAGATCTACTTTGTACTGCAGCCACAACCGCAGTCGTAGTTTTTGCCACAACCATATTTTAATCAGATGTAAATGGCTCTACGGTAGCCATAGTATGTTCATCCAGCACAATATGTTCAAAATCAGCTGAATTCCCTGCAGCAATAGTTTAATCAAATGCAATTTCAGCAGCAAGGAGGATTCTGTGGAGGATTTCGAGGTGGATGCAGTGGAGGCTTTAGTAGAGGAGGAGGATGAGGTTGCGGACCAGTGCAATGTTATAATTGCAGAGTGTTGGGACATTATCATAGATATTTCTCGTAGTTGCAAATGCATCGTACATATTGTATCACTGTCGATCACACTATTGAGAACTGTCCACAGTTGAACGTGAGATGGCAGGTAGGAAATGTTCTGTAGTTGCAGAACCAGAACCATAATTATTTACAGAACTAAAACCAGAACTAGTTGCAGCACCAAAACCATAATCAGAGTCAGAATTAGAACCAGAATGCAAATCAGAATGTGAATCAACCTATGAACCCTCCATTGACCCAGAACTAGAGACTATCTATTGCGGAAATTTCAGGAGAACCAAGAACACAAGATGTTGATGTTGCTATCATCACTCATGGAGGTGTGATGATGGCAGAAGATATTCCACTTTCATAAATTCAATTGGCTAGAAAGAAGAAGGTGTAGTTTGATGTCAATGCAGAGAAGGATACATTCTTTGAAGCACGTGATGTGATGGGGAGAAATCCTGGCAAGTTGATTGACAATTCACACTTTGCACAATGGTGACTTCCAACCACATTCAACCCCTTCTTATAGCACTAAATCGATCTCACATCCATCATGAACAAATCATGGCAATCTTATTTTCCTCATCATGACCAAACATGCATTAACTACCCAAATATGCTATTGATCCTGTCAATCTAACAGTCGGATCCACCATCAGTACGCTTCGCCTCAACAAGCATTGTCGACTAACTGCTTTAATTGTTTACATTTATTGTTGATTTGACTATGTCATGGCCCTACGCCCATCGCAACATGGCTTCCTAACTGTGATACTAACTATGCTACTTGCACATCCCCTTCCTCCTGGTGTGACATCCTCCTACCTAGCATGCAAAACAAATATTTTTTCTTTTTGAGAAATCCTCATTGTCGAGAAAGAGGTGAACCCTTGTCAATTGGTTTTGTGTCAACAGAGATAAACCTTGGTTAAGACAAATATTTTCAAAAATTACCGATAGTTTAATGTGGGGCCGCATTAAATTTATTTGAGTAGGTGGATGTTTGATTTCAAATAACAATAAGAATCCCAACCACATTACAAGGTCGGGTAACACTTCCACACTTGTCTCTATTGTTTGGATGATGAAACATTCAAAACCATTGGAAACATATTGGGTAAATACAAAGACATAGTCAAATCTCATGCTTGATAATAAATGCATGTGATTGAATCTAAGTGGAGGTTGATTAAGGTAAATGCTTGCAACTATTGAAGGGAATAATGGAAATATGTTGTTGAGATTGTGTTGTTGGAAGAGCTTTAATTGGAATATGGAATAGATTGGTTCAATATATATATCTTATAATTTTTCAAAATTAGTTTTGAATAATATATAGTGGTGTGGTTTAAAAACCCTACTAATGGAAGCTACATAGTTTGTTTTGGGAATACTGCTATGTTTTTAAGAAATTGAGAGATTGAGGGAAATTCATGATGGTCAAAGTTTACAAATCATTCTTGAAGGCCATAATATTTATGTGGGTGGACCTATAAAACAGATTAATTATATGGGATGGTTTGATGAGATGCACATGGAAAGGTACTAGTTTTGTCTTCTCTGTAAGAGTAAATCAGAGGAAATATAACATTTTATAGTTAGATGTTGTTACTCCAGGAATGCCTAGGAAACATAAAATTCATTGACTGGTGGAGGAGGGGTTTGAGAAGGAAACTCAAATGGATATTAAGCTCACAAAACCTAGTTGGATGAAAAGGTGGTTGCTAAACATAATATTGCTCCTCTTAGAATTTTCTAGGTACCATGGCTAGCTAGGAACAATATGATATTCTAAGACCGATTCACATATCCCTTGCAAGTTTTCTAGAAGATTTATCATGCATATGATGGACTTATGAAAATTTTGAGAATAAATTTACCAATGCAGGTTGGGCATTTGGAAATTGACAAAACATTTCCATAGGGTTTTCTTAATGAATCTTTCATGGTAAATTTGGACCTATGTAAAGTGTGGGGAATCCATCTACTTGACCAAGGATCGCCACTTAACCTTCACACAATAGCATGGAAATGGGTGTAACAATATGGACAAGATTAGGTCCTTACTTATATTTATGGGTATAGCTACAGACAAAGGCATATTAGATCCACAAATGATGATGAAAATAATGGCAATGGTGATAATGATGACAATTATGATGACGACGATGATGATGATGATGATGATGATGAATATGAAAATGATAAACCCTACCTTATTATAAACCCCATAGCCCCAAATCCCCTAACTACTTAACCTCTTAAAACCTAACCCCTAAGTCCCATAACCATTAAATGTGACCATAGTGACCATATTGAGCATAACCCCATTAAACCCTAAGCCTAACTCTTTATAAGCCCCCTAAATTACCCAAATCCCTTTATCACTTTATGCACTAAACCCTAACCCTGAGTCCCCTAAACCATAAGGCCCCTAACCACTAAATGTGACCATAGTGACCATAATGACTATGTATATTATGTAACACAATCATACGACATAACGTGATCGTAAGGCCCATAATAACTAATCCCTTGACCCCTTAAACCTAAACCTCCTTATACACTGAACTCCCAACCCCCCTAATGTGACATTAATATTGGCCATAGTGACCATAACCCCATTGAATTGTAACCTTAATTCCTTATAAACTCCCTAATCCCAAATCCCCTAACCCATTAACCAGTTAATCCCTAACCCCTAAATCCCTTAAGTGCTAGTTAATGTGACCATTGTGACCATAGTGTGACCATAGTGACTATGTGTTTTTCACGATGCATACATTATAACATGACCATAAGGAACCTAACCACTAAAACCCCTAATAGTTAAGCATTGAATTATGTAGAACCTTTTATCCCAAACTATCAAGATAGGTAAAGAAAATTCCAATCCTAATGACTTTTGGATGTGTTTTTTTAACCCTCACTACAACTCCCTAGCTCTCTAATGTTACCATATTGACCATATGGACCATAACCTTGTTAAAGCATAACCATGACTCCTTATAAACCGTCTATGCCTAAATCCCCTAACCCCTTAACCAATTAAATTACCCTAATCAAAATAAATATTTAATCCTCACCACAATCATAGTCATTGACAAGTCCATAATTTTTGTCCATGAATTATAGCTCAGGCCATGAGAACCATTCCCAGTTCCCATGAAGAGCCTTAGAGTACACTAAATTTTTGACCCAACAACCTACATTTTTGGCATTGAACTCGAATTGGTGTAACAAACTTTAAGTGGACACCAATATATCCTACTCACATGACAAAGTTCCCATTTATAAGGCCTACATAGTGGCTAAGGACCCCACAAATTATGGCTCATGAAACCTTTACTTTGGTATCATTTGTAACCATCCATCTTGTTCTAAACCTCAAATGGCCATGACCATATCCAACTTACATGCCAAAGATTACCTGTGGAGGGATTGTGGTGCTAATTTGGGAATCCGCGTATGGAGCATGAACTTTAGAGGAAAATGTTATAGCCTAAGACCATAGTTTAGACTATATTTTAAGTCACACATCAAGAACCATCCCATATGCACAAGTTTTCAAAATGATGACCATATATCACATGTAGACTAGATATGGAGCTACACCCTTGGAGAGTAATGGAAGTCCTAAAGAAATCATCTTTGACAAAGGCTAGATGCTACTAAAGGAGATATGATCAATTGGACAGATATTTTTATCCCCAGTTAAATAAGCTTCCTCTACAACAAATATATGATCCATATGATTTTTGTTGTTGAGAAAGGTTCATACAATAAATTTAAAATCAATCTTTTGAATCTTGGAATCTTAATTACTTTCAAAAGGTTGCCCATGCATGGCCTATGTTGTGACTTAAGGCCCCACACATGGCATGTAAGGCTTAGAGATAAATTCCATAGACTTAGAACCTAGCTTTTTGCACCAAAATATGCCCTTATCCCAAAGAAACATGTCAAGTTTTTTAAACAGTGAAATCACCACAATATCAAACTTGGAAGCCAAATTTTGTGTATTATGGGCATGTGTGATTCCTTAAGTTACTAAACATGGCATGTGAGCCACATAGAAATATATGCTATGGCCAAGTTCTTTGACTTTTATCCCTAGACCATGGCATGGGCATCAAGAAATAACCTTGGTATGTTAATTCTCAAAATGATGGACATATTTCACTCATATGCCAAATATTTCCTTTGTATGGCATGTGTGGTTGTTTGGGGTTCTACACATGACCCATGAGACCTAGAGGAAACTATATGAACTTAGGCCCTAGAAGTTAATCTCAAACCATGGCCGGCTTGTAAAAAAATATTAATGTTGTTATACATCCCAAAATTGCCACCATATCCCACTCATAAGCCAAAAATTCCCTCTATAAGGCCTATGTGATGGACTCGGGCCTTGTGCAAAATTAGGGGTCATTTATGGGTAATTATGGGTAAAGAAAGGGTAATTAGGGGTTTATTAGTGATAAATTAGTCATAATTTGTAGTCAATTATGGGTAATTAAGGGTCATTTAGGGGTAATTATTGGGTAATGAGGTGTGGTGATTAGGGGTTGATAAGGGGTCAATTATGGGATAATTAGGGGTTAATTAGTGGTAATTAGGGGTCAATTATGGGTTAACTAGGGGAAATTAATGGTACCTATGGATCAATTATAAGTAAGTAGGGTCCATTTAAGCCCAAGGGCTTAGCTAGACTAGTGGTTTTTTATGGTGTTGGGAATTTAGTTAGGTTCATGGCGGCATGTGCCCATTTTGAATCCTTGTGTGTGAAGCACACTAGTCTACATCTATGGGATATTACACACTTCAATGTTGAGATGTATTATTTACTTGATCAGATGATGAAAATTTTGAACACTAGATACCCCACACCACACTCAAATCATCGACATTCACATAATAACATTTGTTTCCTAATCCCTTGGTAGATCACACCAATCCACATGGCACTTGACATTCCAAAACATCCTACCTAAGGTTTAGGGTCATCATTACCAAGACATGGTAATATCCAGGGAGGTAAAGGGAAAGAGGGAAGTGGTTATAAATATATAAATATCATTGGGTGAGAACTTATAGCTTTGGGGAGCGAAACAAAATAAATCTAATGGATTATGGGGATGGGAATGATGTCCTCATGTAATCTGTATTTAGGTCACATGAGGAGCTTGTTGAGAAATGGTAGTGTTTCAAGGTGATATCTATCATACATGATTCTAAGGTGGTATCTATCATATCTGAAATTAAAGTAGTTTTCGAATAACTTTTTCTATAGTTCCTATGAATAGCAACTTAGTAGGTGACTTCATAATGGGTGGGATTTTAATTATACAATTTTGTTGAAACACTTTTCCATCTTTCATGTGATTAGTCCAAATGTTTGCAATCTTATGAAGTTAGTCCAAATATTTGCAGTTTGTTGTCCTTTTACCATGTGCTAAGTTGTGGATTTGTTGTCTTCACCCAATTGGCCACTTTGGTCTCCACATTACCATTATGCTTGGTATTTAACTTACTATGGGTATGCTTGAAGGGTCATTTAAGGATGTAATTGTTGAACCTAACTTAGGAGGAAGGGTATAATAACAAATATTGAAATGACACCATAACCCTGTTGTAGGCCAATAATTCCATGTGCAAAGGCTCATTTGTTGGCATGGGGCCCACACATAGTCCATGAGTCCTAAAAGAAAAACACTATGGCTTCAAAATATCTATTTTAACCTTGGACCATGTCTAAAGTTATTATAACCATTCTGTTACGGAGAGAAATTCCTATGGCTTGGGGTACCACAACAGACAGCTTGACTCCAGAAATCAATCCTTTCCAATATGCAATAGAAATTAAATGCCTAACACTAAAGGATCAGACATCGTACCTTATTCCAGAAGGTTGAAGTAGATCCCCGTTGAGCTTTCCAATCTTCAACTTGAATTGATAGATTACTTCCTCAACAACAAGTAAACAATACAATCATTCTATATATCATGGTGTTAGATATATTCTAGCATATATAATCAATAATGTATAAGCATTTGACATAATCCCATGGATAAAATATTCATTCAAACACACATTATTGGACAGGAAAAGATATTTCTTATATTAATATAAATCAGAGATTACAAGATACAACCTCTGACGGCACGTTTGCGAACCGGAGAAACTGAATCTCCCACTTGGGCCTCCACCACCTCAATCCTCCATCTCTCGATAGCAAGCTCACAAGAAAAAAGCAAGCTTGGGAAGAACACACTAGTGTTCCAAGGGACAAAGGGATGCAGACTCAAGCATAAGTTCTGGCAACAATGGACTATAGTTTCTTTGCTCTCAATTCTCTCTTCTTGCCTTCAATGTACCAAGGGGTTCCTTATATAACTTCCAAAGGGGTAATGAAAGGTCGAATCCGAGTGATCTCAAGGCATAGGGAAGGCTAGGAGTTAAATGAGTCAGATCCATGTCAAGGAAAACTCCAAAAGGATTTGGATTATGCACACATCCCGATGTATGCGGTTTTAGTGGTCAAACCAGCGTATATACGCGCTTATAGGTTTAAAAGTCGTGTGTATCATTTTTCACATGTTTTTAGGGATGATCAAGGAAACATCAAAGGACAAAAAATGGTCCATATGGTCCAAGGATTCTGCAGCGGGATAGGGGAAGGCCATACAAAGTGTGATTCACCTGGAGTGGTGAAATCAGCTATAACAGATGCCCCCTAATGTGTGAGGTCAGAGGGGTCATACGATGGCCGAAATACATTATAAGTCCATCCCAGAAGTGGAGTGATGAAGGATCACAAATGGAAGACCAGCCACCCAATCAGCATAGTACACTAATACAACTCTGCACATAACTACAAGTACATATAGCAGTCCCGGATACATAAGAGTACAATGGCCATGAATAGGAATGATACATGATATCACATATGTGGTCATAGCCACGTACAATATACACAGATCGGAATCTCCATGATGAAGATATACAAAGGACCATGATCTCCATAATGGCTGAAGATATAACAGATCAATATCTCCATAGTGGCTGGAAATATTTGACATATACTGGAATCAAGTCACGAGAGCTGAAATCTCATGAACACTGGCATGATCAAGGAGGTAGCATATAAGAAATTCCACCAATATGTAAAGTCTTCTACACAAACCGCTACGAGTACATGTCCTACTATGTGAATAGAGGTGTCGAGGTCAAACATAGTAGTCCATCATCTGATTACCGGTCATTAATGTATACTATTAACAGACGCGAGATCACCCACCGATAATGAAAATGGGAATCAAGGTACTATAGTGCAAACTAACAAGTGTGAATAAATGTGTTGAGGTCGAACACTTGAGAGGATCCATTGATAAGGGGACATTGATGTATTCCCAAGAACTGTCGATGGCGAGAGAACCTGCCACTGATGACTGCAAGTCTCAAGGCACTCAAAATGACTCTAGATTCCAATCCTAGAATAAATGATCTGAAGTCGATGGGATGAAATCCGCTGGAAGGAGGGCATTAAGGCATCCCCCATCATCCAACACAAGGTACTCAGCAAAGCTGTATAATGTGGAAGGACTCGATCATAAGGTGCACGAACCAGTAACTGTACCGGGAATGGCCGACATGCAAAGTCAAGATAACTGAGGAATGGCCGACTCAGGATTCAACTTCCTTCGAACAAGAGCATAATGGTGTATGGTGACTGAATGAAGGCAGCATAGACTCGATATATAAACTGGGACATCTCTGCGACACAAGAGGCATCAACAGAGGCTCCATAGGGACTGGAAGCTTAACCAGTCGGTGGATATAAACTCAGATAAATGAGTACAGATCCTAAAGTCAAACTATAACCCAACCAATGGATGTGATATACAGTGCTCTGTTCAAAGGCGACATGACTCAACAGCTACCACAAATAACATCTTTCCTTGTCCGGATTTTTGGTTTTTTTATTTTTTTTGGACTTTTTCAGTTATTTAAAAAGCTTGAAAAAAACAATAAAATAGCTTTATAGTTACATACTAGGAGGAGACAAGTGTCATAAGGGAAAATAAACTAGTTCCAAGCAGTGGAACATACCTATGCTCAATGCAAGGATACATGTGTAGGATATCGACACTCGGGGGAAAAATCCCCTCCCGGTAAAAAAGGGAATCAAGCTGCGAAGGATAGAACAAATGGCTTTGCATGGCTAGACATGAGACAAGCTCGGGCTATATGGCTGAAACGCAATGTCAGGGAAGCCGGCATAAATCTCAATAAGGCAGGAAAAGCTCATGATAATGCATTCACAACTTGACATGAGGGAGTCTTGAGGGAAATGGGCCAGCAAAAGATCAAGAGGAGTATGAGGCTCTTGTGAAATGTCACGATAGTACTATACAACGGACTCCCACACTCTAAAGGAGAAAACATCAGCATGGGCACCAAATGCAAGTAAGGCGCTAACTAGGGTACCCATGTAAGGTGAATCTCTACCACTCATATCATGCCACTTCTAAAGCAATAAGAAGGTTCCGTGACATAATAGAGTGGGTTCATACCTAAGGTCATGATGAGATGGTCATAAGGTTATGCAAAATGAAAATGATGATGAAACCTAACCTATATGCCAGTTTAGACATGATACCTGAGATCGACATGAACGGGTCAATCCAATGGCTGAAACGGCACTGAAAAAGGTCCTCTACATCATGAATTATGTCAAAAACGGTCCAAAATGGTTAGAAAATGTCGAAACTATAGGAAAGGGGGTAAAAATTTTCAAATATTTGAAAATTTTCTATAAATAGTAAACAATTCAAAATATTATAAATCATTTGAAACTTTTACCCATTTGAGCTCTGATTTTCAACAGCAAATTTTAGGAGATCCAGCCGGCGGAATCCACTACCATTTCTTCCAGGTATTTATTCATGCTCTCCTCTTGCATTTTGATACAATTTTTATGAATTTTCATGGTAAAATAAGGTTTTTAGGCCAACCCAAAATGAGCGCTGTGGCCCACGCTAAAATCCAGGTTTTTTCCGTGTATAGGGCTGGACATACATGAAAAATGCCCTCGAACCCACGTACAAAT